>LOJH01047850.1:0-13131 GCA_001685095.1 Ellobius talpinus
AGATAGATAGATAGATAGATAGATAGATGATAGATGAGATAGATAGATATAGATACATAGATAGATAGATATAGATATAGATAGATAGATAGATAGATAGATGATAGATAGATGTAATTTAAAAAGATTGAGGCAATGTTACTATTTAGTTGGAGTCTGTTGCTTGCCAGGTCTGGGGCCAGGAGCTCTACTTTGCCCAATTGTCCCACCAGATCTCCCCACAAATACAAGTTAAAAATAGCAATTGTCACATTCTCTGTGAAACTTAAGAAACATAACAAAACCACATCTCTCTTTTTCCCCAAGCCAACACACCTCCCTTCTTCTGCACCCTAAGTTTCTGGGGGGGGGGTTAAACAGTTGAGGGCAGAATCTGATTCACCTTTAATCTGAGAATCAAGCTGTGTCGGAGAAGGGTCAAGAGAGAAAGAACAGCACAGCCTATGAGGAGGTGTTCCAGGTGAGGAGACTGAGCTTCACTGGGTGATTCATAGGCCTGCCACCAGCCAATGAGTGAGTGTCCCTTGGCTTGCCTCCAAGTGTTCTCAAGCACGAACACACCCTCCCCATCAGTGGTCTCACTAAGGACACTAGAACAGGAGTGAGGCCCTTTCAACAGCCTCCCTTCAGAAGCAAATAGATTCCCAAATGTTAGAGTCCAATATTTTTTTTCTAATTGAAAGTATTTTCTTACTGACTCCATTATGTAATTGGAAACATGGTCCCTGGAGCAATAATTTTGGCCTCAAGATATAATTAAAAGCATACAGGAGTGCAGCATATATTTTTAAATGGCACAACGAAAGGAAAGCTAACGATTTTATGACACAATAGGAACACAACAGGAAAATCACTCCAGAAGCCACGGGAACCCCGCCCACCCTGGAATGAGCTGGAGAAAATCAAGACTGATCCTTACTCACCCTTTAAAATCAAAGGGTGCTTGTAAACCAGATGCTTTAAATCCTGTACTTTTAGGTACTTTCTATAATAGTAAAACTTAGCCCATAGATGCCTGTTTAGAGACTGAGCTAATAATGGATTTTCAAGGTGCTTTATTTATCGTTAGTTAGTTAGTTAGTTAGTTAGTTAGTTAGTTAGTTTTTAGAGACAAGGTTTCTCTGTGCAGCCCTGGCTGTCCTGGAACTCACTCTGTAGACTAGGCTGGCCTTGAACTCACAGAGATCCTAAAGGTCTGTGCCACCACCACCTGTCCTTGGTCCTTTCTTTGTCAGTTCTTTAGGAGGAAAGCTGGTCTTTCTACCTCTGAGAAGCATGGAGATCATCTCCATTATTTATTATTTCTTGAAGTGTGTAGTGGATTTTCTTCCACAGGAACACAAGGTGGACATTGAAAGCGGGTCCTGTTTAATAATTCAGAAAGACTTCAAGAGTTACCCAGCAGAGAAAGAGAGTGATTGGTACAGGCCCGTGCCCCATGGGTTCCCCGCCAACATGGCTGCCACCTCTGTTCCCCCTCCTCCAAGCACACACAAGCCTGAGAGAGGAGCTCTGCTAACAACTGGGTTAAGGTCACCATGTAGAAAGACCGATGTCTGGGGTCAACTGTGTTTCCGTCCCACCCCTTGCTAGTTTCATTGACTATTTGCCTTCATCCACTCATTGCTCAATCATTTGTTCAAGTATTCATATATCCAACCATCTTTCCATTTGTGGATCAGGGCAATGGGATTCAACAGTGAGTCAGATGCAGTCCATGCCCTCAGAAAACTCAGTCAGATGGTGGGAGGCTGATAAATAAACAAACAAACAAACAAACAAATAAATAAATAATAAATGTAGACAAATTGTTCAGGGAATACCACATGATGTAAGAGAGGTCCACTAAGCATGGCAGGGCTGTTCCCTGGGCAAGTCAGAAGAGGCTCTGCAGGAGACAGGCTGAGGGGAGTCTTTAGGATGCTTTCAGGTGGAAAGAGTGTGTGAGAGAGATAACAGGAGCGTGGGGGCTTGGTGGCATCCTAGATAAGAGAAAACAATGCAAACACACAGACAAAAGGCCGAATGAAAGGTTGCCGGTGGTTTGCTTTTGGGAAATGAGGGTTTTAAGGCACCTCATAAAAGGGACTAAGAGGAAGGGTTAAGGAGCTGGGGACGCAGAAGGAATTATCTTTCAAGAGAATGCATAGAGGTGGGGAAGGAAGAGCTCCATCTGGACAGAGTCCAAGCCCACACATCAAACAAAATGGCAGGCAAGTCACTGGGAGATCTTAGGCATATTTTTCACAGGTTAAAGACTCTGAGATGCCCTGACAGACATCGCCAGTCATGGGGCAGCCAGTGTGCCATGGGAGACTTTTCTGCAGACCTGGAATGTAGCCTGAGTCTCTCAGTGTCTAGGATACAGGTCTGGGTCAGCCCAGCCCATCATTACCAGAATATAGCAAGGGTCTTTGCTCACATCATTCTCTCTACTTAGAAAGCCAAATCCCCAGTGTCAAAGCCTGCACACCCCCTCTTGTCTCTGTTTTAGGGAATCTGCCCATGAGGCCCTTTTGTATACAAATTCTTTCCCTTCATCTCTTTGGACTCCAGGTATGACCATCTATCCCAAATTAAAGTCACTCATGAGCATGCTATTCCTCTCATCTGGCCCATGGCCCCCACCAAAGGGTTTTAACATTGATACTGAGCTACTCTTAAGTCTGCAGCCATTTAAAACTGCCAAGGAAGCATGGAAGACTCCTCCCAACATCCCCTTGGACACAAAGGACCTGGGAATTTAAGAAAAGCAGGAAAGGGAGACAGCAAAGGGTCTGGACTGAGGGCAGCCCCTTCTATGTGCTCCAGACCCCAGAGACCCCTTGCATTGTCTTTTCCATCTCTGTTTTGGGTTGTGCCTATGTTTAGTCCCTAGAGTGCCAGGCATTATTTTCCTCCAGGTTTCAAGGGGCTTGAAGAACGTCTCATATTTCTCTGTTTGGCAAACAGTCAGTCCCCTGCCTCCCACCCCAGGAATCATGAATCACAAAATTAAAACCAGTGGGAATCGGGTTTCTTCTTAGGGAGGGCCACTAAGCAGATGTCAGTCAAGGCCAGGAAATCCAGCCAGGACTTGGGTGTGTAGGGCCCTGGAGTTTTCTGGCAGGGAAGCAAGGTCAAAAGCCCTGGAAACATCTTGACACCACAGAAGACAGACTCAGACTCCTGTCTGAAGCAGAGAATCCTCTCCTTTCCCTGTGTGTTAGAGCCAGCAAGGAGCAGAGGCAGCAGCCATGACACTCTCCACTGTGGGCACACTTCTCTTTGAAGGGGGGACAAAGGTGACAGAATGTTCTCCAGTAGAGAAAGGGTGGGAAGGAGGGAGTCCCCAACAGAGGGAAGCAAGGCCCCAGCCCAGATGCCAGCAACAGAGACAGGAGCTATAGGGGACCTGGGAAGGAGCTAGGTTTCCAAATGGAGGCTTGGGGTGGCAGGCTATGCTTACAGCAAGAGCCGGGCTGACACCTGAATCCTGCTGACTTCCCCCTGGAGAACTCTTTAATGAGGCTCACAGCTGTAATATCACAGAACGAGCATTAACAATGCTAATTACCTAAAGTTTAGCCAGAGAACATTCTCAACCCACCCACCTTAGGGACACACTTTTGTTCTGGCTCTGCCGGGCCAAGTGCTACCAGGAATCTGTGACAACTAGGCATTAGAGTAAGCCAGGATGGGGGTGGGAAGGGCGGTGAGCACTGTAAGAGAGGACCAAGTCATCTCCCCTGGTGACAACTTGACCTGTCCTGTGTCCTGATGCTCTGCTCAAGAGAAACCCAGAGAAAGAGACTTGGTGGAGATCACATCCCCTTTGGAGAGATCTGGGAATGGATTTAATCTATGTGTACCTGGCGGATATCGGGCCCCTCTCATTATCACGCTGCTTTCTACAACCTCAGAGGACCCCCGTGCTTCGCCAACTATCTAGCCCAAAGATGGTTTCAAGTTGTTGCATCGCCCTTCCCCCCCCAGCAACATAGCCACCAATCCCCTCAGAGTTGTGCCAGCTGAATGTATGAGTCGAAGCATGAGGCTAGGGCATGTTCTTTCCACCCCTCTCCCCAGAGCATCTGGGAATCATCCAAACCCATCCTAGACTCCCAAGCCTCTGAAGAATGGCTTTAGGCCAGCTTAAGCCTCAGGCATTCCATCTCAAGGGACTCCATGGAAGACAAGTTTGTCCTCTGCTCCCAGAGGGCCTTTGACTCAGGTAGCTCTGGAGACTGGAAGGCAGGCGTGGTTGACGTGTGTATAAGCACCTTGATCTGCTCAGCTCTTTACCCAAACCTGCCTGACTCTAGGGTTGGATTTACAGAACTCTGTCCCTGTGTCTGTAGAAGTCAAAAGCCAACTAGAGTGAGATGCGGGATTGCCTACGTCTCTCTAGTGTCCTTTCTGCTGGCCCAAGGGGGAGAAATGAATGCACAACTCTACCCCTTAGATGGTCCCACACCAATATCTTACCCACGGTTCCCCAGCAACCACCATCACCATGCCATGCCTTTTCTTCTTCTGAATGACAAAGCAGAGGGGATCCAGTGAGCTTTAATACCATTTGGAGCCCTCCATTTTCCCTCCCCTTCATCCATTTAACTTCCTAGAGCAGTGGTTCTCAACCTTCCCAATGCTCCGACCCTTTAATCCAGTGCCTCATGTTGTGGTGACACACCCCTCCCAAATCATAAAACTATTTTTGTTGCTACTTCATAACTGTAATTTTTCTACTGTTATGAATTATAATATAAATGAGTGTTCTCCGATGGTCTTAGGCGGCTCCTATGAAGGGGTCTTGGACCCGTAGGTTGAGAACCACCATTCTAGATCCTACATTCTTTGCTTTCTACATTTCTTTTGTTTCTTTGCTTTATTTATTCATGATTCTAAGTACGCCTTGTTTTGTAAAGCTTTTCCATGCCCCTCAGTTTCTGCTTGCTTTGAGTTCTGTCTTCTGAAGTCCAAATTCCCCAAACTAGGGCTCCCCTGTAGAAGGGTTGTCTGACCCCAAAGGGGTTGCGACCCACAGGTTGAGAAACACTGTACCAGCCAACACAGGTTTCTAGTCCGATTTGTTACTTTCCTAGATTTATCAGACCACAGCACATGTATTACCTCCTTCAAAACCCTGTCTCAACAGTCAGTGAAACAGATGGTCTCAGTCCAGACAGGTTGTTGTAACAAAAAAGACTGGGGGTTGCTATAAGCAATGGAGTTTGTTCCAGAGTCTGGGGAGTTCAAGACCAGGGTGTCTTGCTAGGACCCCACTCCTCATGTTAGCCATCTCTGTCCCCTAACCTCACACAGAGTCTCTCTTGAGCATCCTTTAGAAGGGCACTCATCCCATCCTGAGAGCTTTGCATCTGTTACCTAGTTACCTCCCACTTCCTAGTACAACCATGGAGTGGGGAAATCAGTATTTTAGGGAGCATTCAAAGCCTAGCAACCTGGGATGTAGAGCTGGTCTCCCTGGGGTGAGAACAGAAACATGTGTAGCCCTCCACGTAGACCAAAGCCAGCACATGGGTATTTGTGTGATCTTCTCCTGCCTGGACTTTGTTTTGAGCCCAAGTCCCCCACACTGCTGGGATCAGCATTTTAACATTGCAAGCTCAGCTATCACCTGAGGCACTTTGGGCCTGGCCTTTCTCCTCTTGCCCCTGGATGTGGACACCGCTCCCTCTATAGGGAACGCTTACTAGCCTGCTCAGTGGCCTGTATCTGCAGCAGCAATCAATGGATCCTCTGCTGAACCAGCAGGCTCCCGCTGTACTGAGAAACTCAGAGGCTGAAGGCATGGGAGTATCTCCCACTGGTGCACCAAGTTGTGCATGGTGTGCCCCACTGCAGTGTACTTAGTTCTTCCTGGAGCATGAGTGGTAGATCCCTGCTAACAACACGCCGCCTGAGAGAGACCTGTTCTTTTAGTTTCCTCGCTGTCCCTCAGAACTGGCTCCAGACCCTCTGTATTCTGCCTGGTGCCAGACTTTGAGACAAGATTGCCTACCTAACAAGGGGCCTGGTTTTGTCTTCTCAGCTTTATCCCAAGTGCCCAGCTCATAGAAATTTAATTTAGTTTCGGCAGGCTAGCTCTTCACTTGTAGTCTTGGGAAACTACCTCCTGTGTGGACCAGGAATCCTACAGCAGGAGATAAGCAGATTCTGGATCTTCTCTGGGCAGGTGTTTTGTGCAACGCCTCTGGCTCCCTGTTTCTGACCCTAGCAGGGAGGAACAATGGCTCAGCTGGCTTCAGCAGGGTCCTGACGTGGGACCTCTCTCTCCCTCACCACGTTTCCAACATCTTCAGTGAACTGCCTCTGAGTCATTGACCTCCCTCTCCCCAAAATTCCAGTGGGCTCCCTTCAGAATGCCCTGTGACCTCTCCGAGGAGCCTCCTGAATGCGAGCAAGTACGGTGGCTGCTGCAAATGAAACTATTGGCTGTGCCCTGAAATTACACCACCTGCTGTGCTCATGAAAGCTGCCTTGACCTTGGCTTGTATAGGATGGGGTCAGAATTCCATCACCCACGGGGAGCAACTGAGACCTGGAATTCATTGTACCTCTCTGGAACCTGGTGGGTGGGTGTGTGTGTGCGCGCGCACACACACACACAATGCAGTCCCAGTACATCTTAATATTTGTAAGTTACGTTTTGTGATAGACCTGTTAAAGATGAAAAAAATAACCCAGAGTTTCTGAGAGTTCTAAAGCTTTTATTTGTTTTCACATTCTCTAAATCGCAGACAAAAGGTTTGCTACATGGATAGTCAACACTGCTAATCAGTCACAAAACAAGTTACTAACCATAGCAGGGAGAAACAGGGGGCTGTGGCTCAGTCTTTATCAACGTGCGGGGGTCCCTCTGAGGGGCTGGGGTATCCAGTGGTTCTGAGGTAAAGGCTGCTAGATACTCATATGCCTCATCATTTGCTCAGGTTCTGACATCTCCAGGGCCTCTCTCCTGGAATAGAAACTGAGTCAGGGCAGGAGGAAAGGCAGGGAGTGGGAGGGCCCTGGCACAAAGACAGTCCTTCCAGACAGCAGACTTTCCAGGCAAGCCCCCAATCAGAGAGGTAAAAATCCAGATACGGGCTATTTCTAACCTTCAGATTCTCTGGGAGATCCTTGCAATGTGCCAACTCTCTAGGGAGTCAGAACCAGTGTGTCCCCTTGGGGTAAGGGAAGATATGCACGGCCTCCTTTCCAATACTGAAATACCAAAAGATCCCATGCGTCCCTTAGACAGGGTGGGGACAGAACAGCACCTTTCACAGTGGGAGTCACAAGACCAGGACTTGACACGTGGGAGAAAAAAGCATCCCCGGAAGATGGAAGGACAGCAGCGCACACAGCTATACCTATGCAATCCCAGCCCACCTGAAAGCGGAGGGAGCTGGCAGAGCTGGGGCTGGCTGGACTTGTTTGTTGCTGTGCTTGCTTCTCAGAGCAGCAAAGCAAGGCGGATGGAGATTCATCTTCGGCCCATTACACACAGCTTCCCGAATCTGCAGCCCTTTTCTGTAACCTCGCAAAAGCTGCGTCAGCCTACATCCTGTGTACTGTAGCTAAGTGGCTCAAGGCAAAAACTCTAGGTTGCTCAGTCAGCAAGAGGCAGCTTGGTGCTGGGTCCTAAGGTCCAGTGGGGGAAAATGTTCAAAGGCATAAAAGGAAGATCTTCATTTGGAGAGATGATGTCCAGTGATGAAGCTCTTGGCCATCCTTGTCTGATGAAGATCCTCAAGGCGCTGAGGGAGTGGCAAGCAGGAGACAAGCAAGCTTGCGACATCACTGAGGATAAAGTACTGGGATGGCGTCTGGATGAAGTTTGCATCACACCTCCCTGGGCCAATAGGTACCAATGGAAACGCCATGATTTCTGAGGTCATTATAACATCACCAGGGACCAGGGACCCTTTACCAAATGCAGCCCAAAGCAGTCCAGGGTGGTAATCCCCAAGGCTGCAGGACATCTGGAGTCAGCTCAGATACTAAGAGAGCCACGAAGACTAAACCAGCTCCTTCCCTAATGTCTCAAGTTCCTGACTTAGCCCAAGACCTCCGTGCCCCTCTAGAAGCCAATGTCGTCATGAGATTCCTCACAGGACATCTTTCTCTCAAAGTCTTCCCACCCAAGGGACCTCCTACTCAAGCTCACTCAGGAAAACCCCAGGTTTAATCAGCAGTGGTAGCCTCTACCAACGCCACCAAGCCAGCCTCTCCCTGATGGGAGTCACAGCAGAGATTAGCCAACTAGAAGAAGAAAACCAATTTCCTGTATCTTCCACATCTTGGCTACCAGGGATAAAGAGCTATTTGAAACTGGGCTTTAAGGTTGTCCTCAGTCTAAACACATGTAGAGCAGGGAGGGGACACTGGTTAGGACTCAGTTCTGGCCCCTTCTCAAATGGGCTGTGACATGCGCAGGCCAGTCACCCCTCAGATCTGCATTTGCTAACTGCCCAGCAGGCCAGTCTGAGGATAGGAAGGGGTCTGAGAACACTGGAGTAGAGGTGGGGAGGTGGCTCCTCTCAGAGCTTGGCCCACTGGCTCTGGGAATCCCAGGTCCAGTTTGAATTCAGAGACAGGAAGCTCATCGTCTGATACCAGCTGCCTGAGGGGCAGTGCCACCAGTCTGACTTGGACAGAATCCAGGTGGGTGGCCTCCCCTTCTTCTTCCATACTATACTGCCACTAGAACAGGGACAGATAACACTATTCAAAGGGGATTTGGGCCAAAAGAACCCTGCCTGACAGCTTTCATATGACTCAAACTCCAGGATGTGTTTCTTGTTCTCTAGCACTTTAAAACCAGATTCGTAGCCAAGCTTCATTCTGGCTGTCCCTAGAGACCCCACAATCCCACCTGCCGAAAACTGTGTGTTCCAGGGGTCCAGAAGAGCCTTCTCTAAGACCATCAGCGGATAAACCTTATGTACAGGCCTCCCCCAAGGTGAGCATTTAGTTGGCAAAAAAGCCTGGTGCGACTTCTTTGGGGGACATCGAAAGCTAAAGCCTGGCTGTGGCCTGGGCGGAGAGAAGAGGAGATAAAAGAAATTGTTTGTCCATATCGACAAGCTGGAGTCAATGAAGCCTGGGCTAGAATGTGAAGAGCCTCTCTCCGGCCAGGGGAGTGTGCTGAAAATTCCTGCTGCTGGGCGCATCCACCTGTGCCAGGGAGACCATGACAGAAGCTGTCTCCTAGAGGCTGAGCCCCAGCCTGCAGGGTTTCAGCGGTGTCCACTCAGTGAAGCATAAGGCTCCCACTTTCTCGGGCCAGTTAATTGTCACTCCTGATCATACCCTGCCAATTACACCTCTCTGACCTCCACTCCAGAAATCCAAAAACAGCGTTTTGCAAAGATAACCTCAAATTACCTGGCTGCCTGACACTCTTCAGTCAGGGACACACACACACACACCCATTCCTCATCTCCCTGACTCTGATGCTAAAGATGAACACCTTCCATGGCATCTCTGAGTTCAGGATACGGATCTTCTAGGGCAGCTAGTGCTCGGGATAACAAATCAGAGCAAGGAGGCTGGGATCATATTCTCCCCAACTTCTAGAAGGTGGAAGTAACTCGATCTTTCTACCTACTCATCATATGAATACATCTCCAAAACAGAACCGAACATCCAGATAACCAACCCTTTCCTGGTGGCAGGATAGTTAAAAGGAGTCCCTGGAATATTTTTACAGGGGATAATGCAACCCAAAGGCTGGGCCAGGATGAGGTTGGTTTTCCAGCCCCTGCAGACCAAGTCCCTTGCTTTGCGCATATTCAGTCCCCTGCCAAGTGCTTTAGCCAGTACCAGCTTGCCCGGCACTCGCTCTTGGCAGGCAAGAGATGTGTTCATCTGCCTCCAGAGGATAAAAGTAACCAGGGTGGACAAGCATGGCAGATACACAGTGGCAGTTAGGCAGGCCATCCTTTCCCCTGCCTGGGAGGAGCACAAATGCTCCTAAGCCCTTGACCATTTATTGCAAAAGCTCGATTTGTCTGCTTCCCCAGATGCCACATGGACCTGACACACTGGCAAGCTGGGGCCCCCTGCCTAACCATCCCACCTGCCCCAAGATTCTGTTTTCATGTTTCACTCAGATATTATCTGGCCACGTTTCTTCTGTTTTCTCCCCCATGCCCCCCACCCCCTCTGCCAGTCCTTAATTTAGCCTTCTTCAACTGCGTGTTGAAAATGCACAGGGGTATATTTTTCTTTTATGTCACTGTTTCTTCCAGCCACCACTGCACTCTTTAGCATTTGCAACGGTAGGGGGGAGGCAGGGCGAAGTGCAAAGAAGGGAGGAGGTGGGAGAGAGAGAGAGAATGAAGGTCACCCTGGGGAGTAACAGCGAAAGAGCAAACCAAGTCAACAAAGACCCAGGCCTAATTCTAGCCAGAAAGTCTGTGCACCATGCTGATTACATAAATGGAGGCTTTTTCTTTTTCTCAAATCCTCAGTATTTCTCCCGGATGGGCAGAGGTGAGGGCAGGGAAAGATGGGAAGGGCCACGAGAGTTCCACCATGGGAACCTGGTGGTGGTCTAGACTGTGCACTGGAGTCTCTGGCTGTAGCAAACTTCAGGGACAGTTAAGATGCATCTTGCTTGGTTGCTCCTGCCTCTCCTACTGCTCTTGGATCAATACCAATGGCTTTCTTCAGGCCAGCACACACACACACACACACACACACACACACCTGCTCTCGTTATCAATATTAATAATAGTATCATAACAATAGAGATGAAGAAAGGGAAGCTAAGATGAACTGAATGGAAATATAGGCTGGGGGTTCTCAGAGTTGTCTGCTGAGGGAATATGAAGACCCCAGGGCCTCACGGGTCTCTATTCCCTACAATGTCCCTTCCCAGCCCCAGGTCTGTAGATTTGCCAGACCCAGTTGGTGCCAACCTGAATGGCCATCTTATTCGCTTCCAGGCTAGAGGTCATCATTAGTAATTGTATCTCTATGGAAGAGGCTTCTGGCTGCCTGCCAGCCCAATACCGCCTTCCTTTTCCCTGCCCTGGGAAATGCCACCATCAGCACAAACACTCCTGTTCATGGGAAGACCAGATATGGGGATGCTATGGAGTGTTCCTTGTTTAAGGCTGCTGGTCCCTCCACCTGAGGCTCCAACAGTGCATCCCTGCACCCCCTGGCTCTATGACAGCCCTCACAGCTTCACAGATCCTGAGGATCACTTTCAGTCAGGAGGGCATAGCCGGGACTCACTCAGAACCCAGATGAATCTAAGATACCTCACTCTGGACTTCCAGTTTTTCTCCTCACAGGGGAGAGTTTCTGTCTCTTCTGAGAGATAGGTTTGATGTAGAAATGGCAAAACAGGAGCCTCCCTCCCCCACTTCAGGGCTTCCTGAAGTTGCTTCCTTTGGGCCTCTCTCTCACAGCCCAGCTTGAACAGGCCAACAGCTTAACCTTCCCAGGAGCAACTGTTGTGATGCTGGAAGAGCCCACGCCTTTCATCTTCCCACATCCTCCTCTCTCCCTTCCCTCTGATCCACTGCAAATTTCCCAGTCTCCCTACCCCACCGTCCTCCGAAAACCAGAGGGTCTCCAGCCTCATTAGAAAGACATTTCTAGCTCTCAAAGACTCTGAGCCGACCCATCCATCCTGCTGTTCCCACACTCAAGCCGGGCAACTGTGACCTCTGAAAGGATCCAAAAGACCCCAAGTCCTGAGAATGCTGGGAAAGGAAGCCAACTCACAGACAGTCTCCAAGGCCCTTCCGACTACTAATAAATTAGATTCAGTGCAGTTGGGGTTGCAGTGGGGAGAGTTGTAGACTTGGGACAAATAAAAACAATGAGATTCTCCCCTTCCTCAGCTGTGACAGATAAAGCTGAGCTCTTGGAACGGTCCAAGTGGGCAGCAGACAGTGGGGGACAGGGAGCCTCGTCTGTGCCGCCAGGTGGTGGGGAAAAGGCTGACCAGGCCCCTCTGCCTCACTTTCCAGCTGCTAGAGTCAGGGCCCATGGGTCTAAGCACTGTAGCAGCAATGCCTGAAACTGCTTCCATGCCCAAGGCTGCAGTCCAGGATCAAGCTCACTCTGCTACCATCTGTCATCTGCCCCTAGCCAATCTAGACCACAGGGGCCTCAGTAACGTATTTGTCCAGATATTACAAGGACGCTCATCTGTGGGAGTAGGAAAATCCAGGTGGACTCAGGTCAGAGCTGGGGGGGGTGTCCTTCCTACTTCCACTGGGTGAGGGGCAACAGTCCCATCCTCCTTGCCCTTTACCAACACTGATCCAGAGTCCAGGGAGCCCAGAGAAAGGAAAGCTAGTTCAATGTCCACAGACAGGTAAAGGTTTGGCTTTTATTTCTTTTTTCAGACAATTTTGTTTTCCAGGACCACAAGACTGAGGAAAAAGCCTGTTAAGGTAACTGTTCACTCTCCCTGGCCCTCTGCTTACAACCCCCAACAGCTCCCTTTAGGGGCTCTCACCTTCACTCAAGGATCCTTCCCCTCTCTTCTCTTTGTTAGGTTTTGTCTGATTTTCTCACTAACCGCTGACTCCCCCCCACCCCCCACCCCAACTCAGGAATGCTGCCCTTCTAAAGAGACACCAGTATATGGCTCCCGCCTGCAGCTAGGCCTGGGACTCAAACACTTGCAGTGGCCATGTGTACGTGGCTATGGCCTAGGAGTCATAGCCTTGGACCCTTGGACCCTTGGACAGTGACTTTGGAATTCCCTAAGGGGGACTAAGGATGAACCTTAGTGAGTAGGAGGGGAGAGATTTCTCACCTCAGCACTTCCAAACCCAGAGCCAAAGGGCATGCAAGTGTCTTCAGGACCCTGCCTGGACCACCGCCAAGCATGGCTGCCTTGTACCTGTGCACTGGGAGAGGCAACTACCACCCTCTTCCAAGCCTGCTGCAGCCTAGCTGCGGGTGATCTTTCTTCCACCCACAGCAACTGCATAGGATTCCTGAACTTGAAAAGTAATAACGATCGTTTTTCTTCTTTGAAGCACCTGGACTTTTAAATAGGTGGGCTGGAAGGAATTGTTCTTGAAGACTAAATCTACCCAGAGTGGTACCCAGACCCTCCTTCCCCAGACACTGCTAAGCCTCCTTTGACACTCTCTCTCTCTCTCTCTC
>LOJH01047851.1:4513-15541 GCA_001685095.1 Ellobius talpinus
TCTATCTATCTATCTATCTATCTATCTATCTATCTATCTATCTGTATCTATATAATTTACCTTGATTTTTATGGCACTGGGGAATAAAGCCAGGATCTCATACATGCTGATCAAATGCTCTACTACTGAGTTACAGCCTATCTCCATGTGTCTGTATTTATATGTAACTACTGTTAGAGTATGCACAACATTTTATGGATCTAGTGTAAAAATAACTTTTCTATCAAACATGTAATATTTGAAGTTAATATTTGTGTCAAAGTATTAGAATAAAACTTGTAGTTTTAATGAGAACTCTTATAAAAAGAAAATTGCAAACTCAGAGAAGCATAGCAAAGAGTTCTTTTGATGTTGTATATAACTTATGGATTCTGAAAAAGTTATAAATCTGTAATAAGATGTTGATATTTATTTACTAGTTTATTTAAGCTTTGAAATTTTGATGTAATGTCTATACAATAAATATATATTTCAACATAAATAAGAATCATTTCCTTTGGTAATTTTTTTCATGATACAAGCATTTATTTTATTTTCACCATTTTCCTAGCATTGGTTTTGATGTAAAGTTTGGTACTAGTAAAGTTATTAAAGAATATAAGTTAAGAGAATCTGCAACAGCATGGGAACTCAGGCATGGAGGAAGTGGTCTGGGGAGAGCTCCCACTGCCAGGGTGGCCATATGTTGCACAGGTTCTTTCCTCGCTGCCAACAAATGATTTTTCTTTACTTTTGATGGACAGATTTGAGGAGTATGACAAGAAAATATAATTGTGTTTGTAATTGAAATTTTATTTTTTTCCTATCTTTTGTACCAGAGTGAAATAAATAATTTATGAATTTCTGAAAAAATATAACTCTGTTGTCTCCATAGACAGAGATCTATTAGCGATAGATGTCTTTGTGAAGTGAGTTTAAGCAGAGAGTTCCTTCACTGTTTAGCATTAATTTTTAAAACCCGAAACTGGTATAAATTCTACAATCTAAAAGTGTTATAAGTTAGTAATAAATGACATACTATTTTTATTGATTGTTCAAGTTTTAATGATATTATTATTTTAAGCATCAAAATCAATATTAACAAACCCTAAACATTTCTTTAATTTGTTTGAGGTAAATAGTATGCCTGTGTGATTTATCTTCAAACCAGGATAGTATTAAAAGGGAAATAGGTGTGCACAGCAACTGGAATGATGTTGTTTTAGTAAAGCCAGGGCATATGGAAATGACTACTTGTTTAATCAAATGAAAATATAATGCTAATACATAGAAAAGTTTGTTGAAATTTGTCTTGATAAACATTATCTGATTTAAAAAGTTTTGAAAATGAAAAAAATTCCATTTAAGTATCATTTGTTTCTTGAAGTAGATACATGAGAAACATTGGCAGCCTCGTTGGAATATAGCAAAATTCAGTATTGTGTGGATGAGTCCAGCTCAGTGGTCTCCAGAGAATTCATAACTGAGGCACCCAGAGGGACTCATTACAGTTTTTTTTCTTTATCATTACATCACTAAGGACCTGGTGATGCCACTGAGAGGGAGGTGCAAAGTTGGGGACTTAGTTAAATTTTTCTTCTTAGGAACGTAAATTAAGCTGACATTGTCTGCATCTATCCTATTCCTCCACTGAAAATCTACTGATATAGCAAATCTGTGTGGAAATATTTACCATCCATAGAACAGAGGGAGAATGATAAAGGGAGCAAGTGGACTCATGGTGAGGTATTAAGTTCTGAGATGACTTCTGAAGTAAATGTATTCCATTGTATTTGATAGTATGCTTGATGCTAACTCAAAAGCCAAAAGGCAATGCCTGATATATCATACTTAAAAAGTCATTTTTAACTATTTTTCCCTGTTAAGTAGTAGTGGTTATCAAGTATTAAAAGAGACAAATAATATGTCTATTGGATGCAATAAAAATCAAAGGTTCAGAAAGAGGGAGAAATTTAGTGTCAAGGCACACTATTAAATTTGCTTATATGTGTGTATACCCATACACAGAACCATTTGTCAAATAACAGTTCATGTATTAGATACCTGGGTTCTTTTAAGCCTCAATAGATATGTTTGTAAGATGGTGACTGCCATTTTAAATCTAGAAACTGCTGCACTCTGATTGGCTATTTTCTCATCTCAGGAGAAGTTGAAAGAGCTAATCAGAGATGTTATCAACTACTGCTACTGTTTCTGTACAGAAAACTTGCAATAAAAATCAGCATACTCAAAATTATTCTTTGTAGAAGTGTTGTCTCATGCTTAGAAGATTAATGGAGAATTCATCATCTACTATTTATTAAAGATAGTATGCTCTTTGACATCCTAACTAATGGTTCCTGGTAAATTAATAAAAGCTATGTATTAAGTTTAAATCCCAGATAAGGTAAAGATTGCCATGTTAATATCCCATCCATATCCTTTATCTTTCTACAGGGGCTTTCAGGCCAGTAGTTTTAATATCATGCATGAATGATGATGCTCTTTTTTAACTCAAATGGTAGCAAAGAGTTTTTCCTTTATATTAGCAGGCAATCAATTCCAATAGCTTTTTAATGCTTTCTTAAAGAATCAATTTTAAAGCAGCCGCTCTTCAGGGGACCCTCTTAAACTTCTTCACAGCCAGTCTCCTAATTTTCTATTACAATGCAATCTAAAGCAGCTACAAAAATAATGCAGATAATGTTTGCTGGGTAATGATTTCCAATTTCCCCATCCCATGTACCCTGTTATTAGGAGGATCATCGTGGTTGTGTAAATTAATTTTCAATTCACTTCAGGGAAACATTACAATGATTTATTCAACACTAGTAGTGAAGAAAGTATTGGGAGGGTTTTAGCAATCTGAGAAACAAATCAATTGGCTCTGATTACCACCATGTTAAAAGAGGAAAGAATAGGAGGATAACACCAAGGATCACCTGAACATTTGCATCAACTATTGACTGAACACCATTACCATGACATGATGCTAGGTTGTCACTTTGCAGTACAGGTTATTAGCAAAAAAATACTGTTTGTGATCCACCTCTATTTAATGGTAAAAAATATGAATTAGGCAGGCTTATTCCTTCATAAGGTATTTCAGTCTCATTTCTTTTTCAAGACAACTATTTATTTGTATTTCATTGGAAGAGAAATAACACATAGTCTTATCATCAAGATATTTAGGAATGTATACATATACTCACATATACATGTATATATGCAAGATATTTAAGAATATATATGTACATGCATATACATATGTATGCATATATATACATATGCATATGTGTGCATGCAGTAGCAATTATTGGAAAAAGGAGGCCATTAATTTAAAAGTAAGTGGGAAGAGGTACATGGGAGGATGTGGAAAAAAGAAATTGAAGGAAGATATGTTGTAATCATTTTATACTCTCATAATATTGAATTTTATATAAAAAGATAGGTTTTCTAAGAGTAGTGTAGCCAGCAAGCTGGTATGATATAAAAGCATAAAACAAACTGTTGTGTCAGTATGTCACAGCTCCAAGAAATAACTTTTTTTTATCATATTTTGTCATAAAAACTATCCAGGATTGTATGTATACAATTATTCTTATACATGAATGCCATTCTCTGTAAAAGTTTTCCTGAACTTGTACCTTCATTAGCTTGTATGTGCATTGATCATTGCAGTAAAATTTAACCACATTCCTGTGAAATGAAACTTGCTATCCCATACTTCACCTAATCCATGACCTTCATTCAGGAAACTCTGTGAACCTCAGCTCTATCATTAGCACGGTTATGGAATTTGAAGAGCGTGGAGAGTTGTGGAAGCCCTGAGTGAGTAGATGGATGAAGAATGGATGAAGGCCAATTGAATTGCATTGTTGACATGGTCGTTGAAGTGAAGTGAGTTTAGCAGGACTCCTGAAACTAGACTCCAATAGAATGAAGGTTATCCAGACATAACATCATCATCATCAACAACAATGAAACAAATTGTTATCAGAGCAAGCAAAGTAGGAGAAAATCCTTGCCTGATATACTTCAAACAGGGATCTAATATTCAGAGTTTACAAAGAACTTTTAAATTAAACACCCAGAACTCAGCAAATGAGCTAACAAAATGAACAGAGAGTGATCAGAAGGAGCACTCATGATGAATAAGTATTTTAAAACTTTTGAGTATCATGAGTCATCATAAATGCAAATTAAAATATTTTGAGATTAAAAATATCAGTCAGAATAATTATCAAGAAGTCTGAGAAAAAATGCTGGGCAATATAGGCACAAAAAGGGACCCTGATTCAATCATAGAGAGAAAATAGAGGAGCAATTATGAAAACTGGTATGAGGTGTTCTCAAAACTTTATAAAAGAGAACTACCATATGAGACCCAAATCAACATTCCTGGTTGGGACACTCAAAGGACTTCATGACCTACCAGAGAAATATTTGTACAGCCATGTTTATCATTGCTATACTCAAGGTATCACAGAAATGGAATCTGCCCAACTCCCCATCAACAGATGAATAAATAATGAAAAATGTTTATACATATATACAAAATGGAATTTTATTCACATGTATACAGGGTATCAAGGATAGCAGGGAAGTGGGGAGATGAGAAGAAAGGAGATTCTACTAAAACACATTTTGTTTAAAAATGTCATAACAATATCTAATGCTTTGTATGCTAATAAAAATTAAATAAGATTCTTTTAAACGAAGAGAAACTAATCTGTCTGGGGAAACATTGCCAACAAGTATCCTGGATTAGAATACCTGATAGCCGGGCAGTGGTGGTGCACACCTTTAATCCCAGCAATAGGGAGACAGAGACAGGCGGATCTCTGTGAATTCAAGCCCAGCCTGGTCTACAAGAGCTAGTTCTGGGACAGGCCCCAAAGCTACAGAGAAACCCTGTCTCAAAAAAACAAAAAACAGAAAACAACAACAAAAATGAATACCTGACAACAAGGAAATTCCACAGAGAGATTCAAAGGCTCAGTTTGATTTAGAAGGCTGAAATTTTATGAATCTGGCAGACAGTATTTTAGAAAACTGATCAGCATTTTTCTTGTTTCAATATAATATTTTTAGAAATGGTGCATAAGTCTATGCCCTTGGCCTGGTGCTGTTTCCAAGTCAGAACCCAGCTCTTCTCTCCTATGAGATGTGATCTTGTGAAGTGATTATGTACACACAGTCTGCTCAACCCAACAAGTGTAGCAAAGCCTGGGTTTACTACAGTCACAGTAGCTGCGCGTTCCCTGAGTCATAGGCTGAGGACTGCAGGCTTGAGGACTCTCATCCTCTCCAACTTTGTGATGATCTCATGAGGAGAGAAAATGTATCCCTGCTGTATTAATGTGGCTGCACATCTTTGCTCCACAATCTATTTTTTTTTCACAGAGACACACATTTAGGGCAGATAAATGTTTGAGCAACAGAAATTTGGGAGTTGTGCTCATCCAGTATTAAGTTTGTGAAATTGTCAACCTAGGTCTGACATATTTAAATGCCACAGGTTTGGCAATGGCAGGTTGCTCAGGATGAAGGGATCCCTGAAAACTAGGGGAAAAAAGGTATAGTTTGCTAAAGATCTGCAGGAAAGACTCAGGGTTACTTCTGGAGGACTTGCTTGCATTAGGATCCTCTGGTTGAGAGCTGTGTGTCCCTAGTCAATCAGACCATAACTTATGATCTTTCTCTTTACAGTAGCTCATTATAAGAGTCACCACCGTAACACATAGAGTTTTTCCCATTTGTATGACTAGACCTTTCCCACCCTACCCTAAGAATTCTGACACTGCAGGCAGAAAGAGCTGCAGCCTGCAAGCTACAGAGAAAAGTGATGCAGCCTGAGCACTGTCTTTGTCCTTAGGATCTCAGGGAAACCTGGGCTATGAGGATTCAAACAAGTTTGTCCTCTATTGTCAGATGTACCTTGACCCATTGACCTATCGCTTATAGCACCGGGTAATTGCTGGAATCAATACCTTGAAGAAACACAAGAACTCAGAAACATGCATGGAGGTATCATCCCTTTACAAAGTCAATATGAGGGTATTGGTGAATACACCTCATTGAAACATGTGCTAAGTGACGATTATATAGGTACCTTGTATTTTCCCTTTATTGAGGCTCTCCACAACACAAATTTGAAGAAGGTTCATGTATGTGTCTCCTATGTTGACATGTTCAATAGCAAAGGAAAAGCATCTTAATGCTTTAAATTGTGCTGTTGTTAAATGACATTGTGGCAGACAGAAGCGTATATTTGAAAATTGCATTCATGAGTTGACAGTATAGAACTTGAAATGTCACCAGTTTTCCCACATGAATTTGAACTTCTATTATCAAAGTTGTCAAAAGAGAAGAGCCTATGGTGATATGAAAGGGCATGCAAACTACTTTTGTTAATCTCCTGACTCTCGCTGGGTTTTAACAATAAACTGACAGCTTGAGTTAGAGTAATCACACATAAACGTTCTCTCTGTGTGGGAGATCTTACCATCGCTTTCAAATCTCCCAAGACTGTAAAAATGAAACCTGTCTGTAGGTTTACTAATGCTTGATATGAAAATGGAGATGTGGGTCGTCACCTCATTTGTAAGGACATTTATGACCGCCTGTTTTAAAAACGGAAGCCATAGCCACAACAGCCTTCTAGTAGGCTTCTAAGACAACCTCAAACAAGAGGTAGTCACCATCCAGTTACACTCACCAGGAAGGCAGGGATTTTTTTTAACACTAAATAGGGAAGATAACTGGGAAATAATTCAATTTAAGAACAGATCAGTGCTGACAAGACAACACAACACAGCATGCAAAGGCACAAATGTCTGATAAATTGAGTTTGGGCACGAGAATTTACACAAAGGAAGGGGAGAACTGGTTCTTAAATGTTATCCTGTGACCAACACATGTACACTGCGATGAATTCACACACACACACTCACACACACACTGACACAGGCACTCGCATGCATGCACGCTCAATATAATGCTTTAAAAAAATAGACCATTGCATATCTGAAATTCTTCCCAAGAAAAGTTGGGGATGCATCGACAGAGGTTCAAGTTCTGGACACTCACTGCAGAGTTCATGTTGTGTCCCTGAAGCTCCTCAATGGGAAAGAAAGGCATCCATTTCAGGAAACAGTAGATGGTGAAGCCAGTGATTTTCACATACAATGGGACAGGAACTTACACAAGTAACCACATTTCACAGACACATCTCACACAAGTAACCGTCTTTCTTATTGAAGGACCGACTGTAGAATTGTAGCAGGATTATTTAAGCAAATCATGATTAATGAGAAGTCTAAAGAGAATAATTCTTGTTAACTGTTAACATAAAAGTCACTCACTATTCAATTGTCTGATAACCTGAAATAATAATCAAGGTAAACTTAAGAGACACTTTAACATTAAGGGGGGAGAGGAAGTAAAGCAAAATAAATATGAAATGTAAATTATAAGCTCGTTCTTTGAATCTGCTTTTCTTGTTTAAAGTCTTGTGTTTCTTTCTTACAGTCTTTCAGACTGAAATACAAGCAGGACAAAAAAACGCTCAAATCCAGAATAAAAATGAATCAGTCCCATGTAGTAAAGCAATAGTACTAGTCACTTTGAACTCGTGTTGTTTGCTGAGTGTGAGTGTGGCAAATAAATAAATAAATAAATAAATAAAGCAAAGAGTCACTCTCTGTGGAAAGAAAGGCACCTTTAAAACAAAATAAAAGAAAGAAAAAACCTAAAAGAATCCCCACCCTGCCTGACTGCTTCAGAAGCTCCTGGTGCTGGAGCTTGTAGGGTTCTATAGGGACAAACAACGGAGGAGACAGAACTAAGACACCTGACATCTGGGCGGCTGGTGTGGGAACCTGCCAGGCTGGGGAGACCTTGTCAGCTGCAACTTGAAGCATTCAGATGTGGGTTGAAGAGGTCATGAATGCTCAGAGGGCAGAAGTACTCAGGAATGCTCATAGGCCCTTAAGGGCTTCCTGAGAATTGCTTTACCTTTCTGCTTCCCATTTAAACCAAGTCACCTAAAAGAAGCAGTCCTGGTGGGACCTGGGCCACCTCCTTAAAATACAGCCACCAGAACAGCCATTCGGAATCTGCCTTAGGGACCTAACACTTAGAATTACACAAAAACAGAATATAAAGTTTTGATTCACCTTGCTTCAAAGAAAAGGGTAACTTTTCTTCTTAGTACATATGAAAAATTTTATAATTGGCTGTCAATCAACAACTGCCAAAATGACTCTAGTTCTGCCAAAAATTAATCATTCTTAGTTATTTTTGTAAGCCACTTAGAATCATTCTCATACTTAATGCTGTTGCTAAAATCTCCACAACATAGTTCTGTAATTACAGTGAACATGCTAAATTCATAATTTTTAATATATGAAAATGTTGAATCACCACAAAACAATTATGAGGTTGGAAACATTGTTGTTCTCATTTTAAAGATGAGAAACCTGAAGCATGGAGAGAATAAAATGTTTTCTGGAAGTCATCCAGGTAATAAACCCAGAAACCATGATCTCTAATATCGGTGTCCATGTTCTTAGTGGTCGTGCTGTGATATCCACAGCCATGTTTACATCTAAAACATTCAGATATGTGTGTGCATGCATCTATATGTCTTTGTATGGTTGTACACAGATACATACAGAATATGTAATAAAACACTAATTACGGGTTACCTGTTATTATCTTCGTGTCCCTTTGCCCTGTAGAGAAGCTAGAACTAATATTCCATGGGTCTCAAATTACCATGCGCAAGCACTCTAAGGGACTGGAAAGTGAACAAAGGGTCCAGTGCTCTGGATAGGTGGTTGCAGCCAGATGTATCAACAGATGTGAAAGTTGTAGAAACCCTTGAGCAGGGTTTCTTCCTCAATACCTGAAGCATTCTTGGAAGCTTTCTGGACAACTGGCGGATTATAGAAGTTTCTGAAACCAATCTGTTTCCGACTTTCTCTCTTAGGTATGTGGAGACTCCTTTGGCTTTCTGAGCTCTTTAAAGCACTTAGATCCCTTCGTTGTTTGTCACATCTGGAAAGCAAAGATCATTGTTTCGTTTCATGATCGTGGGGAATAAAATTACGAAGCTGTCTAGCACAGAGGTGAGGACTGTCAGCTGTCCCAGGACACATTTACTGCTTTCAACATGATGACGATCAGTCAGTGTATCCAAATCTTAACTTATTCATTTGTAAATCACGGGCAGTAACTGTGCTTATTTTTCCGTGTCTTGTGAATGTGAAAAGGAGTGAGCCATTGAATTTAGGACAGTGCTGGATATTGTGACTTGGCTAGAGTTTTGGCTTAGAAACATTGCTCACGTTTTCTTGTGTGTCATCACCTCTGTAAATACAAGTATTCATTTCTGAATTTTAACTCTGCAAATTAAGTAGAAACTGAGGTAATTTGTTACAATCTATTTTCCAGTGCATTTTAATGAATAAATCATTTTCCTAAAATAGGAAAGTAATGTGGGTTCATTGTAAAAAGCTAAAATATAGAAATGTATAATATCTGTAGTGGCATCTTCACCACTTAATATCAACCTTTTATAGTTTTGTACCTATTTTATACAGTCTTTCTGTTCATTTATATGATTATAAGAAGATCAAATCATACTTGCTTTTCCCACATTTTTAACTTAAAATAGTTATATAGCTAGTAAAATAGGTTTATATAGCCATCCATAAGTATATTAGTAATTTTTTTGTACTTTTTCATTATTTCACAGTCCACACTCACTGCACTTTGGTCATGTCCCTCCAATGGTGTTTCTTATCTCACTCCCTCTCCACATGAAGCACTTATACAGACTTCTGACTTCTCTGATGCTGAGCTTGCTCCCCCATAGCTAGTTTTAAAAATCACCAGTTTTGGAGGACACACCTAGCTCTGCTGTAGAGAGTATGTCTGATGTGTGGGTCAGACTGTTATCAGTTACCTAGGCAATAACTTCAAGTCACTTTCGGGGCTCTATGGTACTCCACTGTGTCTCTTCTCATTGATTGGTACTAATTTCTAAATTAGATATTCTATGAAAATGTTTCAGCCAGTATCCATGAAACTTTCAAAAATTGAACAATTTTAGATTACTAGAATAAGAACTTGAGCATGTGATTCCTATGTCACATTAAATGTGCATTTTCAGTTTTAGATCATATTATCAAGTTGGATTAAATTCCTACAACTACCCTGAAAATGCAAAATTGTTTGTTTCCATAAATTTATGATAAGCTTTGGAGAGTAAAGGCAGAGCTATCATTCTTTTCATACTACTAGGTTCCTAGATGATTAAAATGTCTCATACAATTTTTGCCCAATGTTCATCATCTTCAGTGAGTCTCTGGTAAATCCTGGCGTGTGGTCAGGGAAATCATCTAATGATCATTGTGTGTGCCAGGAATCTGTTTTATTAATTCAAGGAGGAAAAAATTCATGTTCTTTAGGTGGCAGCCTTAATTACCACAGCCCTGACACAAGGTGTGAGCAAGCAGGGTCCTGAGGTAAGTTTCTGTTCCACCATAGGACGTTCTAACCAAATGACAGTAAGATGTCCGCATACTGAGAATGTAAGATTTTTACATTGAAAAAGTTCTTTAAGTACATTGATTCCTATTTATTTGAGACATGAAAGTTCTATACTAGACATTAAGAGGTGATTTTTACCTAGAAATCAACTTCTATCACAAGAAAAAATCGAATGATTCAAGCCCATAAATTAAAATGCTAAGTTTTTGAATGAGACTAAAATTTTAAGCATACCTAAATACTTTCCTGTAGGGCACCGCAGCGCCGCCATATTCTCGCTTGCCACCGCCATTTGGCGTTTAGCCTTCTCCTTGCCCCTGGGCTTCTCGTGCGTCATCCCGAGTGGCGCAATGGGCGTCTCGTGCGTCATCACGTATGGCGCGATCCAGCCTCAAATCATATGCAGACCCTTATGCTCAGGAGAGACCTAGACCAATCAGACACGGATACGTCATGGCCTTTGTTCTCCACTGCTTATAAGCAGTGCGC
>LOJH01047852.1:672-13131 GCA_001685095.1 Ellobius talpinus
AAACTTTAAATCTAATTATTTAGTCTTTAACTCCATCAAAGACCCCAGAAGGGTATATTACATAATGATAAACACATCTATAATGATGGCCCATGTTGGGTGGTAGATCCTGCGTTTGCCTAATTATTCTTTATAAATAAAAAATCAGGAGTCAGATATTGGGATAAGAACCTGAATGATCAGAGAAGCGACCAGTGACCTCCTATCTCTTCTGTTCTTCCATCCAAAAGGACTGAGATCCTAAGCCCCACCCTACTACTTCCTGTCTCTCTATCTGTCCTCAGTCCTCCAAAACCTCTATGGTTAATTTTGGTCAGCTAGGAGCTCTGATTCAAAGCAAACTTTATTGTCAGAATGTGATCAAAATATCACAACAAGCAGGACACTGCTACGGCTAAAGAACTTTCATTTATGCTAGGCATACATCTTCTTAGTGCCTGCTAGCCATTTGTCACTGACACCAGTCCCTGGAAGGTAAGTTCTCCGTAACCCTGACTCAGTGGCCCCCACCCAAAACTGTATAGCCTTGACATAACTATCTGCTTGTCATGATATGACTAACTCCTAGTTTTGTTTCTGTAACTTGCTACTCAGATCTCCAAAGGTTGTTTCGAGTCGCCTTAACCACTTAACTTGGCAGAACAGTTTTTATTTGCTTACATAGATACTGAGGGTCTTCTTGTGGTTTTTCCCTTTAAAAACCCTTCCCCATATCCCTCCTGCATGGCAACCTCAAATTTTTCTCAGAGATTGTTTATCCTGTTAGCAGTTAATCAATAAATCTTTTAATTATAATTGGATTGTGTCTATGGTCTTTTCCCAGGGGTCACAAACTCCTTAACAACACCTCTGCCCTTACATCTCAGCATTCCAGTTTCTCGGATGCTTGATAAATCCTGCTTTGGTTAGAGACAATACATTTACTTAGGATATCTGAGCATAGGGCACCATCCATATCAAGGATGGCCCCCATGCACCCGACCTGCCATCAGTGGACAGAATGGCAACTTCATATAACAGGTGGATCAGAGACTACTGTGTCCCCAGTTATTGACCTTTTGGACATCACACAAATGACTGACATCCATCTGTTGGGCTTTATCCTCTTTTTCTGTTGGATGATCCTGTGGTGTGGCTCAGGTGTGGTTGTTAACGTCATCTTAGAGAGGTCATCATCTCCTAGGAGCCTAAGACTATGGGGCACTGGACACATAAGCTTTGCTGGGTATTGGAGGGAAAGTAAGGGCATATAGCTGATGCCTGTGAGAGAAACACAGTTCAGAGGTGATGACAGCTATCAGGTCCCTACCTAGGAGCACAACAGTAGGGGCAGGGGTGGGAAGAACACAGACCCTCTGTTCTAGCATAGATTCCAAATCTAGCTTATACTGGCAAACTTATGCGAGGTTGCTAGGATAAAAGCAGGTGCGAGAAGACCCGTGCCGAGCCAATGACTTTCTTCCTGCAAACATTTCCACCTGTTTGCACCACCCTGCACCTTACCTCCTCTGCCTTTACTGTTGCTGTGGTAACAAAATGCCAACACAATTGTTTTTCATCTCTGTAGGTTTTAAGTCCGGCACTTTTGACAGTGAACTAAAATCAAGGTATATATCTATGGGGCTTCTAGACATACAGAAGACCACTTCTTTGCTTTTTCTAAGGCACCCACATCCCTTTTCTCGAAACTTTCCTCTGCCTTCAAAGGCAGCAACAGACCACCAGACAAACGGCCACATTTTTCTTGACCACAGTCAGGAGAAAAACTCCTCTCTTAAGGCCTCACCTGATTAGACTGGCCTAAACAGTCCAATATACTCTCTCAATATACTCTCTCAATCCTAACGGCCTCAATTTGTATCACCTCTGCAAAGTCCTTTTGCTAGATAAGATAACACAGCCACAGGGCCTGGCAGTAGCACGTGGACCTTTGATAGCGGTGCTGGTATTCTTATCACACTCCGCCAGCTCAGAGAGCCCCTTGCCACCTTCAAAGCTTCACCAACAGCCTGGGCTCCCCTGGCTCTTGGTCTAAGCTTCCACTAGCTTTTGTATTCTTTTCTTAACAAAGCTCTTACTATCCTAAATTGTAACAGCTGGTTGACCATTTTCTTGGTAATACATATCAAGTTCTACAAGAGCATCCTCAAAGTTTGCCTTCCCCCTCCCCTAAACAGCCTGTGTCTAGTACCTGACACAACAGTGCTCCAATAACACGCCGGGGAAACTCTTCTGTGGCACATGGTTTTTAATACTAAATTACACTTTGTCCGTATGACTATTCCTCCCTCTGGGAACCCCAGTCCATCAAAGCTGAAGGGATTCTTAGCTAAAGAAACTGGTATCCAGAAAGAGTAGGTGTAACACAGGTACTGAGTTCCATGAAGGTCTGAGGCCAAAGCTCAGATGTCTTCTCTGCAGTGGCCCTGGGCTCAGATGACTCCGCTTTCCTTCACAGTTTGTAAGAAGCTCACATCTGTCCTTCTGCAGCCTGCAACCTACCCCTCCTCCCAGCCCGAGTCTTGTACGCTTTGTCTCAATTTGCCAAGCCTTTAGAAGCAGTGTAGAATAATGAGGCACAGCCCCCTCCAGTCCCATACCTATTACTAATCCTGTTTTAGTCTCCTCAGGTTGTCTTTGCGTGCAGGAATATGAACTGTCCCTTGAATTCCCTGTTTTAAAATATTTTAAAACAGGGAATATATATATATATATATGGTTCTTTATTCACAGTATTTTCAGACTGTGAATTAGCACAATCGTACTTGACCTTGTTTTTAAATCGTTATTGTTGTGACTAGTTTCATTTCTAAGTTGCTTTCGTTAAAACAGGAAGAGAGTAGAGCTCTAGGAAGAACAAAGGCTTTGGAAGGAGTTGGCAGGATCCACCGGGAGAGATCTTCGGTTCTCTGTTGGAAAGATAGACAGTCCCTTTTCTTGTTAGGTCTTGGTAGAGAAAGGCCTTCCTCTCCCTAGAGTGGGAGCCTCCCGGACCAGGCGAAGGTGGGTCTTGTTGTCTTGGCGACTATTGAGGTTGCGCTGAGCGGTAGCTCTGGCAGCCAATAGAAACTGGAGGGGTGGGGCCTGATGGCCTGTGGCGGCTGCGGCGGAGCGTGCAGGTTGGTGGACCGGGCATTGGGGGAGGGGTGCAGGGGGGTCTCAGGGACACTGGGGGTTCCCAGCCGCCCCAAATCCTTAGGCAGGGTGTGCGGTGCCCTTGGCGGTCTGAATCGGGGCTTCTCGTTGGGCCCTATCGTCGCTACGGGGGCAGTGGAGGCAGAGAGGTGGGAGGAGGAGAGGCGAGGGTCGGAGCGGGGCCTGGTGACAGGATTTGGGGGCTCCGGGTGGCTGTAACTCCAGAAGACTCCCTCTACTAGCGCACGGGAATCTTCTGAGAGCCGGACTTTAGAAGGCCCAGGAATCCTGGAACTCGGCCCCCTTCCCTAGTCCAGCAAAGCTATAATGGGGCCGAGGGTGCTGGCTGTCTTGTGACCACCTTCCCTTCTGCCGACTCCATGTTTCTTTTTAATCCCCCAGGCATCTAGTCTTGCTGGCTCCACAAGCCTGATAAGCATGAAGCTGCTGTGTCTGGTGGCTGCGGTGGGGTGCTTGTTGGTGCCCCCAGCTCAAGCCAACAAGGTGAGGGAAGTGAGCCAGCAGCATCTCGTTGCTTTAGCCCCGGGCCTGCGGGACTGCCACAAAGGTAGCCGCAGCGCCACCCTTGCCCCTCACCCACCCGAGGACCATACTTGAAAGCTCCTACCTGGGGCGAGCTGCAGGCCTTCCTAAGGGTGTAGGGAGCACAGGGTTCGGGGCATACTGCATAGGTTTCAGACCAAACTGGCTCTCGGCGGAATGCCCCACCAGCAAGAAAGTTTGTTTAGAGAAGTTTCCCAAGTTCTCCATGTCTTCCTTTGCCCTAAGTAAAAACAGCTGTGGCAGAATCTGCTGCTCAGTTTGGGGATAGTCAAATCACTTAATGTTGTAAAATGCTCTGAGTGTAAAGGCATGCACAGACGGGAGCTTTTGCTTCAAACCTGACCCAGCTTCATGCTGGTCTCCTGAGACTGCTCCCATTCCTTAGGGTAGGGGACCAGCAGCGGGGGTTAGATGCTCTGTGGGGTTCTGTGGCTTAGATTCTGAGGCTCACTAAGACCCTGAAGTGAGCGTAAGTGGCGTGGGCCTTGCTTCTTTCCTTTAAGGAATTCCTGGAGGGGGCCTTCTCGCGGTAACACCCTGTCTTTTTTATTCACCGGTTCCCCAGTCTAACCCAGGGAGTTAAGACAGAATTGGAAGAAAATCTGGCCACCTACCCCACTGGACAGAAAATCCACAAGTGTGGGCCCCAGGATTGAAGCCTGTCCTTGGCTTGCTGTGTGCCCTGCACACAAGCACACCACTCCCTGAATGGCAGCCTCAGGCAGCTTCTATTTCTTTTGCTACCAGAGAGGTTCCTATCCTGAGGACCCTGTGATGGGACAGCCTTCCACTAGAACCAGTCCTCAGTGAGCTGGGGTTGGGAAAACTCAAAAGCATACATACCTCGCAGAACAGGACACAACATGAAAATTTGCTAGCATGGCTAGAATCTGAACCCAGGCAGACATCTTTCCTGCTATTTTACTTTTTTTTTAAATTCCAGAGCTCTGAAGATATCCGGTGCAAATGTATCTGTCCACCATATAGAAACATCAGTGGGCACATTTACAACCAGAATGTGTCTCAGAAGGACTGGTAAGACATTGCAAATTACTGGCTCTTGGCTCCATCACCTGATTGAAATTGCCAGGGCTTACTAGACTTCCTAGTCTAGAGATAAATTACCCGTTTCTGAGGAGAGCCTACGAAGTCATATTTTGTCCTTAACTATTTGATAACAAAAACCAGGTATCTTGAATTCCAGTTAAGGGAGTTGAATTTCGTTGTTTTGCTTTAAATGTAAATTGGGGCCTGAAGAAGGGCAGTAGAGAATGGGAGAGGCAGATGTGTGCAATGTGTACCATTCGGTGCTTTCGCAAAGCTGTTACCTGTATTCTGTGCTAGTTTCATAGCAACCTTCTAAGGTAAATGGAGTAGATTATTGTTCCCATTTTGCCATTGCATAGACTTAGGTCCAAACAAAGATCTTACATTATGTCCTTTGTGTCTCTGAATTCATTTCTTAGCCCCTTACTTAAAAAAAGCACAAATAACCAAGAATTCACTCAGGTAGAGAAAACCAGTGAAAAGAGGTATAGATACAGTTTTAGAAGGATAGCTTGAGGAGCTATTATCTCCCTGAAAAGGGAGAGACCAGGGCATTCAGTGGATGTTCAAGAGAGGGAAACAGCTGCCATGCTGAGGAAAAAGGAGTGTTTGGGGTTGGAACTGGGAAGGCTTGGGGTGGTCGCATAGTGCAGAAGTAAGGATTGGAACCAGAAAGGCTTAGGCTGGTCGCATACGTAGTATAGAGGTAAGGATTGGAACCAGAAGGATGGGGGTGGTCTCATAATGTAGAGGTAAGGCCAGTGGATGAAAGTTTCAGGGAAATAGACCTCAGTGTGAGTGAAGGAAACATTCCCAGTACTGGTAGTTTTAGGGTGGGAAGCTTCATCCTTGAAGACGTCAGACGCACATGGGGTAAGGTCAAGGCATAGGCATTGAATGGGGTGGGTCAAGGCTGCTGCTATTGGACATCAAGGATTGTTAGGTGAGCCTTGAGAAAATACGCAGCCCTGGCACTATCCTGCCAGGATTTGATTCAGCAAATATGGTAGTGTCTGTCAGAAGAGTAACTTTGCTTGGAGTCCTTGAGGTGCCCATGATGCCATTGTCCAGAGCACATCTGAGAGTTTGCAGACAGGAGCAGCTGGATTCTCTGAGACGTCGTCTATGTGGATGGACGGACTCTGCTTCCACCTTTCTGGACCCAGCCTAGCTTTGACATTTGTTAGCCATGTTTCAGGTTGCTTAATCCCACTGTGCTTTGATGTACTTTTTAAATTTTTATTTATGTATTTATATATGAGTGGATGTATTTGCCTACTTGTATGTCTGGTCACTGTGTGCATGCAGTTCCTGTGAAGGCCAAAAGAGGGCATCAGATCCCTTGGAAGGGGAGAAGTTTTGAGCAGTGGTGCTGGGATCAAACCCAGGTCCTCTGGAAGAACAGGCAGTGCTCTTAACCACTGAGCCCTCTCTCCAGCCTCATATTGATTTCCTTGAGAGTAAAGTGTGGAGTGTGAAGAGTGTGTGTTTATGTGAATTTATATAGCCCTTAGAATGATACCTGCGCATACTAAGTGCTATATAAATGTTAGCTGATGTTAATAATAATAAAATAATAATAATATCATCCTTTCCTAAAGTTAGTCAAATGTATGCTGTAGCCCTGGAAAGTGTAGCCCCCTTCTGAAGCACTAGTCTAATTTTTTGTGCTTCTATTGACCTGGTGGTACTAGAATAATGGAGGTCTGGGAGGGACCCCAATGGTTTCCTGTCATCAGCAAAGACACTACACTGACCCCACTTCCTTCACACATGCAAATTCTGCTACTGCAAATTTTAGCAACACTGTCTTGGGGTTTTAAGGTGTCCTGGAATCCCAAGCTTGCTTGCCCAGAGAATGGGGTCCAGCCTAAACCTTTCCAGCTGTAGTTTATCCTCCCCTTTAGGGGCAGACTTCAGAGCTGTCTACTGAGCAGTCTCCCGTGAAGGACCTTAGGTCAGATGTTCCATGACAGATGTTAGGATGTTAGGTAGAAGTTGAAGCTTGGCTGTGAGACCCCAGAGTTTTAGGGCCTGGGAGCCATCACATAGTTGCTCACCATCCCTTAGTGGAGTGCGGATTGACATTGTTCCTGGTATCTTAGTGGTAGGGCTAGAACTAGAGATTTCTTTGAGTCTTCAGGTCCTATGTCTCATGGGTTCCCTGCTGGTGTTTAGACTGAGGCCAGCACCCGGTGTCACAGCTGTGTGTATTCCTGTGTTGCTGGCATTATGCCATGTAGTGTTGAAAGTATATAATCATAGGCATGTAAAAAGGCCCTCTTGGCTTTGTTAAATGTTGCAGCGACAAGTCCCAAGTTTGGCTCGTTAAAGTAGGATCCTTCTCTACACACGATCTGTTAGAGAAACACAAGCTTTGTGAGGTGTGAAATCAGAACCGCACTGACAGAGAGGCTCTGCAAACCCTTCCTTACCTACCACCTGCCTTCTACACGGGATTTCTAGTGCTACCCAAAAGGGCACAGCTGGAAAGATACCAATCAAGCTTAGCTTCTATAATCGATGAAGAAACTGAGGCCAGAGAGGTTAAGAGATTACAATCTAAGTAGAAGGGTGGAGAATTATACCCAGCTTGTCTTCCTCTTTCCCTTTCTTCCCCCAGTGTTCCCTACCCAGCCCCCAGAAGGTAAATGAAAGTCTTTCTTAGGAAAACAAAAAGTATGTAGGATTTCAGTGACTCTCTAGGGAACCAGAAAGGACAGAAATATTTCCCCTTCTTATACTGTTCCCCGTACCCTCCTGCAGCCTATTCCCCAAGATCCCAAATTGAAGAGCAAAAGATGGCTTCCTAACACTACACTTGGACTCCTAGGGGCTTTCACAGAGCCCATGGTATCCATAGAGCAGTAGCCCTTCTGACCCAGAGTCCCGTGTAGCTCAGGAAGGAAGGTCTCTGTTCCCAAAAAGCTTAATTTGCTGGAGAAGGGAAGGCAACATTCACTCTGGGCAGGAATGATGAGAGATTAATGTTTGTTTGTTTGCTTTAGTTTTGATAGACAGTCTCACATAGCTCAGGACAGCCTTGAACTCAAGATGCCCTGGCCTTTGTTCCTGAGCACTGGGATTACAGGTGTGCACCACTGAGTCTGGCTCATGGTGACCAATGGTCTTGTCTGTCTGCGGGTGATGCCCAGAGAAAGCAACGTGCAGGGCCTAGAAGCAGTACCCTGAAGTACAGCAAAGAGACACCTATTCCTGCTGTGGGGGATAGAGTGTTAGAGCTGTTACCCAGAGGTGGAACCAGGATCCTCAGAGGTCTAGAGAACTGATAGGGACCGCGTACTAGACTTGAGGAGAAGCAGAGACTTTGAAAGGACCTTCCATTCTTCTGTCAGTGAATGGTCTTGCATACCCTTGGTGGCCTCCCAGAAACCCAGCCTGACAGCTTGGACTATCAGGCCTGATTGTATTCAGGAAGCCATGCATGACTTCTGCAGAACTTTCATTAGTGCTAGAGGGACCTTTCTAAAGCGACTTGGGTCTCCGTGTTTTAACCCCAATGTCCCACATGAGAGGACAGGGGACACACAGTGGCAGGTGGACTAACTACCCACTATACCACGATGCCTGGTTCACCTCTTTGAACCTCGGAGGAGCTTATTTTCTTCCCAGTGATAGTAGTTTTCCTTTGGGGTCTTTTGGTTAGAAATCTGCAGATCCCAGGACGTCTGGGAATGAGACCCAACTGCACAGACTGGCTCAAGGCCAGCTGAGACTGAGTCAACCACTCAGTTGACTTTGGTGGCTAAAGCCTCAGAAGCATGGTGGGGCTGCCACCTTTGCTGTCCTGGGATTGTTTCCCTCATTTCAATGCAAAACCTGCCTACATTGCTCAGGAGCACTGCTGGTGACAGTGGGTGCTGGGGGCTCACCCTCAGCATGTGATGGGTTTGGCACTCACTCATTGAGCCCTGGCTAGCACCATGCTCAACACAAGGGATAGGGAGACGTGTAGCTATAACTTCTGTTTTCATGGGAATTCAGCATCCTCTGGGTGGAATAGTAAAGTCAAGGGTTAGGAGCTGTGTGTTGGGGATAAGGCAGGGGAACTGGCAGTGTGAATGGGAGGTCAGGCCTTTTGGCTGAATCATCTGTGTGGAGAAGGATGTGCATGGACCTCACAGTCCACGCTTCATGTGACTCTTCTGAGAACAGTCACAGATCAGCCTGGCTCTAAGGTGGGGTGGGGAGAGTGGCAGATTGGGCTGCTGGTAGGGCCTGAGAGAGGAGAAGGGTAGAAGCCCTGGTGGAGCAGATTGTTTGCCTAGGCCTTGGATGAACTAGGGAGGGACCGGTTGGTTTTAAGTTGAAGGATGATGTGACAGGAGACCCATTTTGGTATGGTCACTTGGTACTGTCACTTGGCTGTTGGAGAAGAGAGCTTGCTTGTTGCTTCCCAGCCGCCCAGCTAGCTTAGACCCAAAATAGTCACACAGAAACTGTATTAATTAAATCACTGTTTGGCCCATTCGCTCTAGCTTCTTATTGGCTAATCTCTTACATATTAATTTAACCCATTTCTATTAATATGTGTATCACCACATGACAATGACTTACTGGCTAAAGTTCCCAGCATCTGTCTCTGGCAGCTCCATGCTTCTCTCTGACTCTGCCTCCTTTCTCCCAGCACACAGCCTAGCTTTCCCGCATAGTTCTGTTCTTCACTGCTGTAGGCCCAAAGCAGTTCTTTATTCATTAACCAATAAAAGCAACACACAGACAGAAGGNCTAGCTTCTTATTGGCTAATCTCTTACATATTAATTTAACCCATTTCTATTAATATGTGTATCACCACATGACAATGACTTACTGGCTAAAGTTCCCAGCATCTGTCTCTGGCAGCTCCATGCTTCTCTCTGACTCTGCCTCCTTTCTCCCAGCACACAGCCTAGCTTTCCCGCATAGTTCTGTTCTTCACTGCTGTAGGCCCAAAGCAGTTCTTTATTCATTAACCAATAAAAGCAACACACAGACAGAAGGACCTCCCATACCACTTGGCCACCATGGGAAGGTAGTTCTAGGCAGGGCCAAAGAGCTGGACATTGCCAGGGGAAGATCATGAGCACTTCCGCTGAGGTGTGCCAGTGGGAGGGAACAGAGAAGATGGATTTTAGACATTTTTAGGAAGTAAAATTATGGGTATTTGGTGGCTTTGCAGGTAAAGAATAAGTATTGTCACAGAGGACTCCCAGGTTTGACTTGGCTGGCAGAAGAGGTGCTGCAAGTTTCTTGTCTGCTATCCCTGTCTTGGAAGTGTGTGTCCCATAGCCAGTGTGCAAGACTGAGGACCGGGGGCAGAGTGCACAGATGCGCATTTATGGCTCCTCTGGGGCAGTCAGTTGGTGATCACAGCCGTCAGTGGACCTAAGGAGTACAGTCATGAAAGCATAGAAGGCCATCCATAGAAGAGATTCAGATTGGAGACCCATGAGTTGAGTGCAACCTGCTGGAACCAGATGAAGCCTCCAGAGAAACCAGCACAAGAGGAGAAGGTGGCTGAGGGTGGGGCTATAGGACCACTGAGGCGTATGGTGCTAGCACAGAGATTTGCTGGACAGTGGCCAGGAAGGAGGCTGTTGGCTGGGAAAGAGCTTCTGCCCTTCCTGGGAGAGCCTACCTACGGGCTTTTCTACCTCTTCAGCACCCTGTCACCTGCTTGCTGGACCCCAAGGCGTGAGACCCTTCAGCAGCCCTGTCTGTTTGTGTTTCAGCAACTGCCTGCATGTGGTGGAGCCCATGCCAGTGCCTGGCCATGATGTGGAAGCCTACTGCCTGCTTTGTGAGTGCAGGTACGAGGAACGGAGCACCACCACCATCAAGGTACTGCCTGGGTTTGGGGACTGCATACATATGCCCTGTCCCATGACTTCTGTTAACATTCCAAAGCCAATATGCAGACGTGGGGCCCGATTCCTACACCTTTGGGTGGGCCTGAGAGATGGGCTTCCTGATGTCTCTGCAATGGCTCCTGTGTGGTGAGAAATGAGAACTTATCACTGCTTGAGACTCCATATTCCCTCTAGAGAGAGGATGCTAGTACATCTCTGGGTGCCTGACTATCTGGGTTTGATGCACGGTGCTGGGAGTTGATGTAGACTCCTAGGGAGCTTGTAGGTGATTGAAGATGATGTCACCCTCCTAGAGACAGCCTCTGTGACCACATGATGCAATGAACATCAGATTCTAGTCTTCTGCTTTTTCCTGAATCTAGCGTCCTTGTTAACCATCTTGGTGAATTGAAGACAGAAGTGATAGACGCGGCCACCACACGGGGAATGAAGAAGGGTGCCACAAAGCTCTTGTCCATCCTTCTGCCACTAGGCAGGACTCATCAGAGCTTGTCTAGAGATCACAAAGCCAGCCCTCTTAGGCTTGTCCTCTGACAAGTCGAGAAATAGCATCAGAAATAACTCAACTAGTTCAAAGAAACCAGATCCTCCCTTGGGTTCTTGCTTTTGTGGAGCTTTTAAAAGGAAGGTAGTCTTCACACTGCCCTCCTACCTGTCTTTTCTGGACTGGAGCTCCCTATACTGCCCCCCCCCTGCACCATTTACATAGAAAATGGCTGTCTGCCCTCCCCTGGCCTTGTCAGCCTGTGCAGGTTGCACTGTGTTCACCCTCCTGTCTGGGACAGCCTCTCCTGAGCCAGCTCCCTGGTTCTGAACTTCGTTTATAGGTGCCACCCTCTAGAGACCATCTAGATGCCCAGTTCAGAGTCCAGTATCACCTCCTCCCTACATGGAACCATATGAGCACAAACTCCCAACCCCTCTCATTTCTCTCTACCTAGGAGCCCCAAGCACTTGTGTCGTCTGCCTTCTCCTTGCCCCATCTTGGGCGTAGGCAACAGTTAAGAGTGTTCACCTTGTTAAAGGGGCCTGAACACAGCAACTGCTGCCCCAGTTCAGGAGAAAGTGAATCCAATTGAACTTGGCTTTTGATGAAGCTGAGAATCAAGCTAAAGAGTCTTAAGATTTGCCATTTTCTGTGTATCCATATGCGTGTGGAGGTCAGGAGTAAACTTTGGGTGTCTTCCTCAATGACTTTCTGCCTTGTCTTTTGAGACAGAACATGGAGCTTACCAATTCAGCTGATGAACTGGCCAGCAAGCCCTGTCTCTCCTCCCCAGCACCGAGCACATAGGCACACACACCATCATGCCTGGTTTTTTGTTTGTTTAAATGCTGGTTCTGGGGAATTAAACTCATGTCCTCAAGCATACGCAGCAAGCACTTGACTGACTGAGCCGTCTTCCCAGCCCCCATAGTGGGTTGATTGGTTTTCAAACCCCTTTTTTACAGTCAGGGACATCGCTGGGTTCAGAAACCAGCAATGACTAGGTATTTTAGTGGGGAGAAAAGGCATTTGGGGTGGAGTCAGCAAAGCCAGGTCCGAGTTTCATCTCTACCATTGACTTGTGGTCCTGGGTGAGTTCTTTGGCCTTGTTCCCATATGGTGATCACAGCCACGCAGGGCCATTTCAGGCTGAGTGAAGGTGCTTCTGTGGTTCTAATAACTGAGGGATTAGTGACTCAGTAGAGAGAATGAGTGCTGAATGTCATGTAGGGGCCTCACTAAAATGCATCAAATACCCATACATACTTCACACTGAATTCTTAGTCTGATTGAATCTGCCCTTTAATTTTTTTAATATTTATTTATTTATTATGTATACAATATTCTGTGTGTAT
>LOJH01047853.1:0-13131 GCA_001685095.1 Ellobius talpinus
TCTTCTATTGAGGGGCATCTGGGTTGTTTCCAGGTTCTGGCTATTACAAACAAAAAAATTAATATGTTCATTGTGTGTGTGTGTGGTGTTTGTGCATGTATGTGTGACTGCGTGTGTGTGTGTATGTCTGAGTATGTATGTATGAAAGTCTGCAAGGGTATGTGTGTTTATGGGGGTGTATATGCATGTCCTCATGTGTGTTTGTGTGTATGTGTGTGTTTGGAATGAGCATGTGTCTGTGTGTATGTCTGCACTTGTGTGGGTATGCGTTTATGTGTATCTGCATATGTGTGGGGTTTTTGTATGTGTGTGTACCTGTCAGTGCTCAAGTGTCGTGGCATGTGTGCAAAGCAGACACCTTACAGGGTCAGCTCTCTCCTTCCACCAGGTGAGGTATGGAGAGGAAAATCAGATTGTCAGTCTTGGTAGCAGGGCCCTTGCCTGCTAAGCCATATTGCTGACATATTTTTGTTTTTTTAATAAAATTGGAATCAGATAACTTTGGTTTCTCTTTTTTCTTCTATATTCATTAACCTCTTTCAAAACCATGTCTGAAAATATTCAGTTAATTACATTGCAATATGTCATTGAACCTTCTGTAACACATCTAATGTTTAGCTAGTTTCTTCAGGGCATTTCAAAAGTAATTTTCTATACTTGACTTATCATAGTTATTATACAATCATACTCTAATAATTTGTAAGTTTTATCTAGAGTCTCTAAAACCGAAAATTCTCTTTTAAAAATGAAGAAGAAAGAAAACCGTTGACTCATAGAATTTGGTTCTCAAAACACCAATGTTCACAGGAGAATCTTATTTGTCCAAAGGTTGGGAGGTTTAAAGAAGTGGGTTTTATGCTCTTCCTGCTGACCTTCATCTTGCTGCAGGAAGCACATGTGCTAGTAGACACGTGAAGGCTTTCCCACAGAGAAGCTTGAAAGCATCAGAAGCATTTTAATATCTCTGTTTTGTTCCCTTTTGCAAATGATGGGAGCAAAGAATGCTTAGCCTAATATGGTCCAGTATTTTTATTTCTTCCTTCAATTGTTCATTCATATTAACTCATTAAATTAACTTATCTGTGTTCATATTATATGACAGTATAAGACTAGAAGCTTTATTCCTTAAAATTTCGGACAGCCAATCATGGTTCTGGTAAGTGTAGGAGAGAAACTGACTCATTTCAGGGTCACTATATGAATATAGGAGACGTTTCAGAGCATCATCATTGTTACCTCAGCTAACACTGGTTTTACTGTCATTTCATATAACAATGGTTTTAAAATCTTTCCTATCTGTGTTTTCTATCTTTCATTTTCTAGANTAATTTCCGGAATTTGTCATCAATCTTAAGTTCATAGTTGAGAGTCACAGTATAACAATACAGAAGATTTTTATTTAGTATGATCATTAATATGGACTTAATTCATGGAGACTTACAGTCATTATGAAGTAGTAAGTGTGTTAGATGTACAAATACTTCTTCTCCATTCCTGTTCCTAATAATGCTAATCCTGAGCCAATGAGGATGGATCCTGAAATCCCTTGAATGATTGAAAAGACCCAACTTGTGAAAGTAATTCTCTCACCCCCATATGTGAGCCATGCTATATGCCCCCCTCCTCTCCAACAAATGAATACTTTTAAAAAGAGATAACCTTATCTTTGTTAGACATTTATTTTTCACACACAATGTTGGAAGTAAATACAAAGTTGGATTCACAAGTTTGATTAGTAGAAGCATAATACTGTAAGAGAAGAGATGGCTTTTGGCATTGAAAAAACTGATCATCAGCCTTGTAAGTCAAAGCAATGGAAAACTTTAGAGTTTAGAGGCTCCAAGTTGCTATGGAGAAAGTTTTTTTTTCTTAAAACACATTTAAGAAGGGAGTTTTTATTTTTTTTAAACTTGGTCCTACTGAAATGTTGGACTAGATGATTTTTTATTATAAGGGGACATTCTGAACATTGTTTAGATATAGCAGCTTCCCTGACTGGTTCCCAAATGGTGTCCATAGCAACTCTGCAACAATGATGCTCCAAATTAAAATAGACTCTCGTCATCACCAATGTTTACTGTGGGAGGAATGTCTCTGACTGAGACCTGTTGCTTACAAATGTCTTCTCTTTCTTCTGATCACCATGCCTCCGCTGCATCTATCCCTCTCACATTTTCTTCAAAGACCAAGTAAACATTAGAATAGTCAGACCTGTAGTTTCCTAAAACTGCTCTTCCTTTGAATTTACTCTGTGAACTGGATATTATTAGATACCATTTGTACTTAGTAGATGAATATGTTGAATTGCCTTTATAACCTTGAATTCCTAGTTAGTAAGCTCATAGACAATATGTATCTCAATATTAGTTGATCAAGCAGAACCCCAAAAAAGAAATGTTTGATGTTTGTCATGAACTTATTAAAATGTGGATGAGCATAGACTGGTCTGTGTGATTTGGTGTCTCTAAAATATGATAATCAAACATTACTTTTCATCCAACTTCAGTTCAAGAGTTGAGAGTCACTTTGGTGAATCCCATATGAATAATACTCTCTGCAAAACTGGTTTTTAAACTCTAACCCATTGAAGTTCTCTTTGTGCTTACTTCCATCTTGTCATGAAACATTAGTTCAGTCAACTGTATTCTTTTTTTAATTAATTAGTTAATTTATATAAACATGATTAAAATAAGAACATGATTCTATTTATTGATTTCTTGATATAAGAATCTTTATTTCCATACAAAAAGAATTGTGCATTTCTCTGTTGGGGGAAACGTCTAATGTCCAGGTACTAGACATAAGCTATAGGGGGCTTTCTATCTCTTTATAGTTAGAGTCAGAATCCATGCTTAAAGAGTGATGGATGTCCTTGTTTTCTTGTTTATTTGTCACCATAATGGCAGCAGATTGAATAACTAGGCTGCAAACTTCATGTGCACTTTAAAAGCCACTTTGTCATTCAAGGATTTGGGGAAAGAGAAAGCTTGTGCAATTGCATGATACGGAAGGAGGAAAGTGGTCTGAATTCACAAGGGATGGATGTTATGGAATGTCACTGTGAGATGTAGGATCTTTCAGACATCCTGCTTGAAAGCTTTTTTGCATCATGAAAAATACATGTTTTCTATCCATTAGTTATCTGTCATGTGAGGTGTGTGAAGATGGGACCCTGACACTTCTTTGTTTTTTCTAATAATGGTAAACTCTTATTTTAATCATGATTATATAAATTGGAATATGGGGCTATAACAAATCAGAAAATTCTTTTTTATCGTTTTACAAACACAGAAGACAGTGAAGTCTTAAAATTCAACTTGTAATTTGTAAAATAATTGAATTGAAATGATTTCCTTTCTTTTATAACTTTAGTTTTTCATGTTTTACCTCTGTTTTTAAGATATTAATATCTTTTAAAAACAGGATATTATGTGGATTTTCAAACATGTTCTTGGTCAAGGGAATAACAACTTTTTTTTATTAGAGCATTAGTGACTCAGAGCTTTGTAATCATTCAGGAACAGTACAGGATTAGTAAAATATGAATTCAACAGAGGGATTAAGCAGAAGCCCAATCATTTGCCAGAGTTGAATTCTGAATCATGGTGAAGGTTGAAAACTATTTGATTAACTCATGTTTACAGAAATTATATTTGGTCCTTGCTGATGTTTCCCAAGTGGGTGTATTATTATTTAGTTACATGCATGATCCATCCACTTAAGCAATCCTGTTTTGTTATTTTGTTAGCCAGGTACCAAGTACCTCAGTATTTAAATATTACCTGTTAGTAAGACTGGATACTAATAACAAACTATCTAAATCCCAATGACCAATATATCTGTGGAGATGAATTATCAGATTAAATCATGCATACTAAGAAAAAGCACTTCTTTTTATTTAAATTTTATTTCCCCATATTGAAGGAGTTTATTATTATTATTTAATTATTGAATTATTTTTACAGTACTAAGGATTGAACCCTAGTTTTCCTTCACGGCCACCAAGAACTCTAACACTGAGAAATATTACCCACTCCCATTATTTTAATTATTGTTTAGTCAGCGTCTCACTAAAGTGCCTATGTTAGTCTTGAACTTATTGTGTAGCCTATGTGGGCTTTCAGATTACAATTTGCAACCTCAACTTTACAGTAGCTGAGATTATAGAACTCCACCACCAGGTCTTTTTTATATTTAGGACAGAATTTTATGTTCATCATATAATTACTTCTTTACAAAAAATAAAAATAAAATGAGGAAGATAAAACTGACTCATGTTCCTTTCATAAAGTCATGCTTAGGAAATTGTTCTACATTAATGTATAAATAGCAATTATAAATTCAAACTCCAAATGGTGGTCTCAGTATACAACTCTATTTGTTACCTTCTTTTTAAAAATAATATTTCTTAAATATCACAGGTTCTTTTACAGGCTTCCAGTACCGGGCATGGATAGGATCTTAAATACAACAAGGCACCAGCTTCCTTACACCTAAGATAAGGGTGCCACTATGCCACCACTGAGAATGCCTTGACAGGACAAGCATGATTATAATTTATGGAGTTCACACCTGGGTAAGTCATCAGTTGACTCCCTTGTGCACCTACTTCCAGTAGCCTGCATGGTGCCTTCTAACACTGTGAAAACTAACCCTGAATGTAATGCAGTCAGGCAATTATAAGTAAAATAAATTCTAACAACTACCATAATTCATATTCAAGTAATTAAAGGATATTGATGTGGTTTTTCAGTACTTGCCAGGCATAAGTGATAGTGTTATGAAAATAAGTTTTATACTGTCATAGATGCAGTATTATTGCAATCCCATGAATGAAAATATGATGTGGTTTTGGTAAATGAGAAGGAAAAATTCATCCAAAGACGAGGAATTTGCAGAAGAAGCCTTATGTAGGTATATAGAACTGACTAAATGTATCCTTGAAATATTGATTTCCTGCTCCACACACTCTAACTCCCATGGCTTGTACTTAGCATGGCAAAAAAGACCTTGGGAATGTGATTAAGTTAAGTAGCATGAGATAGGAGAGTTAGCCTATATTATTTGCTGGGTGGTATGTAATTAATTTTAGCTTTTTTGAAAAAAGGAAGTAGGTGAGTTAGTTAGAAAAGTTATGTGATCAAAGTAACACTGGGGAGAAATGGCAATCCCATGATGTTTGTCTTGATAATGGAGTAAGTGGTCAACAATCAAGAGATGCACATGGCTTCTGCAAGTTGGAAAAATGAGGACCTGTGTTTTCCTCTATCATCCCCAAAGGGGACTACTCCTTCATCAATACTCTGATGATGGTGAGTTTGGATTTATCCCACCTAGAGTTGTAAACAACAAATGTGTGTCCTTCTAAGCCACTAAATAATGGTAGTATGTCAAAGTGGGTAATAGAAGCTAACAACAGATCCAATATCATGCAAGCAAGTTAAATTTGAGAGAAGTTGGGTGCAGCTCTTATTTTCTGTAAGTGGATGAAAAATGACAGCTATAGAATAAGCAGGGAAAGAAAGAAATGGATTTTGGGAAAATATGTATTCAAGTTCAACCTGTTTTGCAAACTTCTCAGACAACTGAGCATTCTATTTTGTAAGTTAAGTAAAATTTAACTTACCATTCTACTGTTCCAGAAAATTAGCAAGAAGTTCCCACATGTTAAAGACACAGTACTGTGAGTTACTCTTAAGTTGTCTGGGTAAATTACCCACTCTGTGGATCTGACTATGTTTCTAACCTTTCTAATATTGTTTCCATATTATTAAAATGAGCTTAGTGTTGTGCCTCCTTAATATGGCTATTTGGAAAAATTCTATATCTATAATGCAATATCATGTATGTGATACAATATGTAAATGTGTATATTAAATCAATTCCTAACATATGGGAATCTTCATTCCTCGACAATATGTTTCACTATCTTCTCAGAGATTCTTTCACATTCCTGCAGTTGAGTACATCGTGACAAAGTTCTACTTCCCCAGGAGCGTTCATCCAGACTCCATCTCCATTTTTACTGAAAATGAGTCAGGTTTTTAGAATCTTTCAATAAGCTCACCATTCTAATGACTTTCATTGTGAAAAACTTCTAAGAGACATTCCACTTGCGATATATGGATTTTTTTAATGGCAACATGCTCCCTTCCAGGCTGCATTGCTTCCCATGACATATTTGGAAATATGGTCCATGATATATTTGCAAATATGACTTTCAAGAATTTCTTGTTTCATGATGTAAGGACTAATGAGTACCCTCTACTTAAAGGCATGGTAAATCTTTAAAGATCTGCATAGCTAACCATATTCTTAACACGAAACTTAGAAAATCACAAATATTGATTTTTCTCTCCCTGTAAGACTAAAAGAGGTAGTGATTGAGCTGGGCTGAGGAGCTCATACTGTTTTAATGAAAGGAGGCTCAATTAGTATGGGGTGTAATGAATGTAAGCCTGAAATAAATGAATCATTTTAAAATACACCATCTCTCTGCAATGAGTCTGCTATATTAAAATATTCTCTAGCATAATGTCTTCTCTCAGATATCTCCTACTGTGAGCCTATCCATGATTCCACCATCACAAATCTTATCCTTGAAGACAGATTCCTAATGAGAGTTAAGGATTTGATTATTTGCTTTTAATAACTGTGCCTCCCAAATTCAACTTAATGCAGTAGAGACTATATATGGAAGAATACACCAGAATTATTGGAGGATCAATCAATATTGTAAATTAATTATAATCACAGTTGACAATAACAGCTGCAATTACTGATTGATTAATTAGGACAGCTCTTGAAATGCCAGTAAAAATTTAATATCATGTTATATTCAACCTGATAACCATAAACTTCTATAATTACTTTTCAGATTCCCATTATTTATGTCATATTTCTCTCTACTATTATCAGATATATTTATTTATTCACAATTTTGTTTTAGCAGAACAAACTATTCCATTGTTTTTTGATGAAGGCAATCTATTAAAATATGTTCAAGTTATGGTACTAAAGAAATCTAGTGTCAGTTCCAAGCAAATATTTGCAAATTTAGAACATCTATTTGCATTGCATCTCAGCCCAAGAATGCTATTTTTGTCAAAAAACAGGATATGTACATATTCTACCCTTTGAAAGGTAAGTAATGTTGATAGACTAGATTTATGTGTGCAAAATGTAGGGTTTATTAACACATTTCTGAAAGCTTCACATAAGAAATTCTTTGCAACCTTCTTTGTTTAATAGCTACAAGAGCATCAAGAGCATAATAATATTGGAATCAATCATACAAATCCATAACTTATTGAAATTAGGAGAAGACTGATGCAAATGCAGAAAAGGATCTGATTAACAAACAAGTCTGTTTCTTTTTTATGAATCATCAATTAGGTATAGCAGATACAATTCATGACCATTTAACTTACAATTAACTCTGCAGTTTTTGAATATTGTGCAAAGTTGTTTGCTACACACTGAAGTCAATAAGGACATTCAGAGGCTTTTTTTAGGTTTTGCATAAGTTCAATCAGGAGCATAGATATTAACTCAAATATAAGTAATATATGCTTTACGTGTGCAGATGATCATAAAGGGTAGGATTTCAAAAATAAAAACAATTTATAAAGATTACAAGTTTTGTGGGGATCCTGTTGTGTCAAGTTTATTTTCAAAATATAAGTCCATCAAAATTCCAGTGGCAATGGTGTAAAGTGGTGGCTCAGAAGTTCAGATAGCAGTGTGCTCTTCTAGAGGATCAGAGTTCAGTCCTAGCGCCTATGGTATGTGACTCATAACCTCCTGAAACTGCAGTTCTGGGGGACGTAATGCCTCTTTCTCCATGACATCTCATGCACATATGTAAAGTAACACAGACAAACAATTCAAAGTAAAAGGTAAATTTATAAACATTTCAATGATGTTCATCACAGTACAAAGAGCAAACTCTAAAAACTCATATTAAATCACAGAAGATTCCAGATAGTCATAACAGTCCTAAGCATAAAGAGCAATGCTAATAAATAAATAAATAAATAAATAAGAATCACAGTGAATGATATCAAATTATCCTACAGAACCATAGAAACACAAGCAATATGGACCTGAAACAAAATATGTGTGAAAAATAGTAAAAATAAAAGAGAATGCCAGAAATAAAGCCATGTAGCTATCCGATTTTCTATGAAGAAGCTAAATAATATTTGAAGCAAACAAATACTGGTGGAGCTGCATATCTGTATGGAGAAGAAAGAAACTCCATTCCTATCTCCAATCCTGTATAAGAGGCAATACAGAATTTATCATAGATTTTTGTTTAAGATGCAAAGTTTGAATCTTCTAAAAGGAAACACGGAGATAGCACTATGATATCAGCGCAAATAATGGATATCTGAATTCAAGTTATAATAAGGAAATAATTCATTCCGGAAGCACTAAGAAATAACAAATGGGGTTGCATAAAATTAAGTATCTTCTGCTCTTTAAAGGGAACAATTGGCAGAGAGAAAAGTTGGCCTACAAAATAGAAAAAGATATGTGCAAGCTAGTTACTCGACAGGAGTCAGTACCCAGAATATGTAAGAAAGATATTGAATATCAAAAGAGCAGGCAAATCAGCAAACAGATGAAAGTTCAAAAAAGAAACCCAACATGCAATAAGTACATGAAAAAATGTACACCTTGGTGAAATACAAATCAAAACTACATCAATAGTTAAATCTGACCACAGTGAAAGTGACTTTCATAAAGAAATAAAAAAATGTTGGTGAGTATACTAGTGAAACAGAATCTTTATACGTTCTTGGTGGTAGTAGGAATTACTGAAAGCCAGTTAGAAAATCAACATCCAGGTTCCTCAAAAACATGAGCCTATTTATGATCGAGCTGTACAATTCCTGGAACTCTAACCAAGGAATCCCAGTCAGCACACAATAAAGATGCCAATGTACTAAAGTCACTACAGCACTATTCAGAACCATCTTGTTATCAAATCTGACATGGCACCCATCGAAGAATGGGTGAATAAAGAAAATGTAACATCTTTATATACATGGAATTTTATTCATAATGTTATTTGTAGAAAAGTGAGATCACTGTGTTAAGTAATATAAGATAGCCCTATGTGATAGTTTGAAAGAAATTAGCACCCAAATGGAATAGCACTATTAAGATGTGTCTTTGTTGGAGTGGGTGTGGTCTCTTTACAGGAAGTGTGTCAATGTGGAGGCAAGCTTTTAGGTTGACTATCTTCTCAAGTGACACCCGGTGAGTCCATTCACTTTTCTATTGTGTGCAAGCTACCATATAGGACACTTGGTTGCCTCTCTAGCACCATGTCTGCCCTCATACTTCCATGTTGCACCAAGATGACAATAGAACAAACCTTTGAAAATGTAAGCCACCCCTGTTTGCTGCTTTTCCTTTATAAGATTTCCCATGGTCATAGTGTCTCTTTACAACAATAGAATTCCTAACTAAAACACCATATAAATACAAATATCAATCCTATTCTCTCATATGAAGCGTCTAGATTAAAAAAAGCAGGCAGTGCTCTTAACTACTGAGCCATCTCCAAGTAATTTTTAAGCATGTATGATGACATCACAATTAATCCACTATATTTTACAATACAATAAGTACAGCACAGTAAAAATATGAAAGTAGAAAAGAGACTGTTAATAAAAAAGGGGCTTGGAGTAGGAGGTAATAGTAGTGAATGAAGGGGCAATGAATATTGTGGAATATGCTAGATTCCTTTATGAAAGAATTACAGCACAACCCTTTGTTTTGTAAAATTAATATATGATAATAAAATCATTTTTAATTACCTGCATTTAAAATTGTTTTCAGGTGACAACTGGTTCATTATTAAATTGGTCCTGCATGTCTAATATGCAAATTTTTGACTTTTGATTGTAAATATTAATGGAACAAATGTTTCTATCCATCCATGGTCCAAAAATCAGGAGCATCTCATAATTTATATCTAGTATGTTAGCAGAATTAAAATGGAGTCTATAATAAACAAAGCTTTGAGTCCATCTGTGCACCTATGTGATTAACGCAGGGTCAGTATTAAGTAATTAATAGTCTCTGGGCCTCCAGTGTATTTGCAGCTATGCAGTGCTGGGCTTTGTAGAAATATTCTTTCTCCTTTTCAAAGAGGTTAATTCAGACCATGAAGCAAGAGCTGCTGAAAGGCAATAGACATTTATGAAGGCTGCATTACAGTAGAAATTTTGATATCATTGTATACATTACATCCATATTAATAGCAAATTACCTTATCATGAATAATATCAGTTCACAATTAACACCAAAGGAATTAAGCACAATTAGCATTGTCTTCAAAAGCACTGCCTGCCTCTCAAGAGCTGAATTCAGAAATACGAAGTCTCTAGGCCTAGTACATCCTTAGATATCCCTGAGCTGCCAGATCACTTTTAGCCCTACCATTAAAAGCTCCAGTCTGCTAAGCCATGCAAATTCCTATGCTCCTGAGAGCATAGTAATAGGAGTTATACATTGAGCAAGTACTGCTGATTCAACTCCCATTTCCCTTAATACAAGCTTGGGTAATGTCCATTCACTGAAGATGTCTTTCAAAAAGAAAAGAAGAGGCTGTTTTGAAACATTATCTTTCTATCAGAAAAGTCACAGGCTCCCTGGAAGTGAAGACTTCAGTGGCATAATACTTTAATTTGCAACAATTATGAAACAGTTATTCCTAAGGCAGACTTAATTACATGGAATAAGCAGTTTGGAAGAACTAAGATATATCTTGAAACTTTGGTCTTCATAAAAGAAAGTTTTCAGTAACTCTGTACTGCCAAATTGCCAGATGGTGATTCCACAACTCTTCCATGATGATAGTACTTTAAAGCCCAACAATAATACAATTTGGCATTTACTGATCTGGACAGGGATAGGTTTGTGACTATGATACACAAAACCAAAATATTTCAGAGTTTGTTGAGTAAGTTGTACGGCCCTGTCAATAGTCTATCTATCCCAAAGGCCATAGGTAACCATGTTAAATATTTTCATGTTGTGATAAAACAAAATGATTCACAGGATTGCTTTACAGTCAAAATATACTAATAGTTTTAAGGGTGGTGATGGTAATAATGTAGGCAAAAGGTAAGATGATGAGGATGTGTGGGGTGAGGAGGGACACATTTGAGTAAAACAAGTTGCACTAAAGATTGTATGATTTGAGCCTTGATACATTTGATTAATGAGTATTCATTCCCCAGTAGAGAAAACATACATAGCGGATCTTATTTTTTTTTCTGCCTGGGTGAAAGAAGTAGTTAGTCTGTCTATCCAGAACTGTATATAGGTTTATTCTGCTTTCTCCTTCTGAGAGTTGAAGGGAAGGATTAGGAAAGGGAATAAGGAGAAAGAGGAAGTGGTTAACGAGGACCAGAAGGAGGAGGAAGAGGAAGATGAGAAAGAGAAGAGAAAGGAGGATTTTCCTTTGTTAAAATTTTAATTCTTTTATGACTATAAGGCCTTTCTTACCTACCCCATCTTGTTTTGTTCTAATCCAGTTGTAACAGATTAAATGGAGGTTAACAAAAATGGTCTTTGGGAATCATTGTTCACTTTTACAGTGCTAAGAGAAAGAACCAGTCAGAGCACAGTGGACAGTAGATGCAGTAGAACGAAATAATATTGTCTTTCAAACCCATAATACAAAGTCACAATCACTGCAATATTAAATTAGCATTATTTTACTATTAGTAGTTGTAGTGTGGAATGAGGACAAATTGAAAAGTTTTTATAAGAAATAGTGGTCTCTACATTAACTTTAAAGTTAAAAACTCCAAAGTGAGTTAGAGCCACTACAATTTAATAAGGTTTGTGACCTCCATGGTGGACTGATATAAACACCACATACAAGGATTCCAGATTATTGAACGTCTTGTTCACCTTCAAGATAACCATTAGACTTCTCTTACTCCCCATTTTCTGTTTAGTTTCACTTATAAACATTTTACTAATTTCTCAACATGCTACCTGGGAATAGCTGAGTTCGTCCCCTAGCTTTGTTACTAATATCCAGCTAAATTGAACAATTTCTACTCTATAAATGGAAATATTTTCTCCAAATTGTAAATTTTTGCATTTTGTGTTATGAATTTAAGTACTCACACAAAACAAGTTATCAATCTAAAATTTCAGAACCAATTGTAGATACTGAACAACATTTTTAAATATGCATAAGAATCCTGTGAAAAATAGTATCAAGCTATAATCCTAAGATTTACCTTAGACATCTCCTGTACACCAAGAAAATAAAGGTCAGTCATGGCTCTTTAAAGTAATCACTACTTGTTTCCTCAGCAGACTGCAACAGTAGCTAGAGCCAGAGGAAAGATGTCACATATTTTTTGGAATTAAAAAAGGGGTAGTAGTGCTGGTCTTTGCACCAGTGTTGAAACAGTCATTTGCTACATTGTAAATCCAGGGCTAGGATGTGATGGAATGAAGCTGTGGAGTCCTAAAGCATGAGTGACAAATTTTCAGAGTTCTTATTTCAATATTTACACAAAATTGAATCATAGCACAATTCAAGAAATTAAAACAGAAACCAGTATGAAACTGAAGAACTGAAGTCTGAAAGAATATATTCCAAGACAAAGGCTTCTTTTATTGTGTAGAGTGTATTTAAATAAGATCATCTTTCCATCTATGATGAAGATAAAGGTTAAATAATGTCCCTTAGATTTGCACATAATCTTTTAAGGAAACGAACATAAGTGCCTTCAAAAAACTTGTCATTGTTCTGCAGTTGTCTCCGGAGACTCCTTTGCCAACAACTTCTATTGAGATATCCTACAGCTGACAGTGGGATTTTGGTTTATTGACCAGTGCTTGCTGGAAGCATCATAGACTCTAAGGGGAAACCTTACTACTATTGCTTAGCTAAACTTACACAATGTCAAATTATCCTATAAGCATAAGTACTCAGCCTTAATCAGGTGAGCCTGACTTTGCAGTGAATGCAGAGAATCGTGACTGTTAAGTGCCAACAAAACAAGACATCTTGGGATTTCACCCTACAAAAGACTTTTGTGAGCTCAGTCCAGTGCTCCAATGTGGGTCTCTGTCTCTATCTCCATC
>LOJH01047854.1:0-11922 GCA_001685095.1 Ellobius talpinus
GTGGCTCCTGCGCCCCGCCCTCGCTTAGCGCCCAGATTCAGATTGGGCGGATAGTGGGGAAACAAAAAGAGCCCGCGCTGGAAACTTTAGAGCGCTTTACTTTCGTTTCCCTGAAGAAGCATCACTTCAGCCCCTGAAGTTTTGCCAACGCACTCTGCGTCTGAGAAGACGGGAGACTTCGGGATTGAGAGGCACGGTGCCCCATCCCTGCCTAGCTCGCGCGCTCTGCCTGGAGTCGGTAGACTTGATTCTAGACCAGGAAATAGTGTCTGGAGAGCTGGGCTAGGCACCTCCTGGAGTCTGGGACTTGGAGTTAAACTCCAGAGTCCCAGGCACACCAATTTTCCAGTTTTCAAAAGCTATTTTGAGGAGACCCTTGGCGCCTAAGAACGCTCCATGAAGTCCCTATCCCTGCCCCTTTACAAAATTCCCTACCCTGCTGTCCTCCCCGTTAACTACTTTCAGATATAATTTTTTGGTGAACCAGACGTTTTCTTTTTCTAGAAACACCATCAGTTTTTCATTACTCCCCAAATAAGGGTCGTTTTCTTAGTTCTTCGTAGAAGGGAAGATTATAGTGTACACTCTCAGACATTTGAGTCATTGCTTCCCTGCTTGGTGGACAAGGACTGAGATTCCCTAGGGCAGCTCTGAGGTGTGTGTTCCGATCTAGAAAGAGACTGGGCAGTGAGGGAGGCTGATAGACAGCTGAGAGAATGGGAGCAGAGGCCTCCTTTCCTCTTGATGGGAGACAGGAGTTTGTCTTTGGGAATACTGGGAGATAGGAGCTGACTTTAGAAGGAGCTGGGGAGTACCCTACGGTGAAGTAAGGGGTCTTAGCTCGCACTCTAGGTGGCTCTTTGCAGATACAGAGTTGGGAAATGGTGATAATTGTAGTCTGGGGTGGGGCATGGCTGGGGAGCTAAATGAAAAGCAACTTTGGGGCGCTCTGTGTGACTCTTAACCTCTTCCTGTGACTGGCTAGCCCCTCCTTTCTCTCCCTGCATTGGTCATCCTGTCATCTACCTCAACCCTTGCTGGCCCTGTGTTCGTGCTCTGAGTGTCTACTGACCGTTCCCTGCCCTGGCTTTCCTCAAATAATTTGTCTTCTGTCCCTCTTTTTGGATGATCCCCACTTTGTGTGTCCTGATTCCCATCCTCCCCCACTGTAGGAGAGGGTCCCATCATTGCTGTATCCCACAGTATTCATGAGAATCCAGCATAAGGAAAGTAAAGCAACAGGTCCCTCCCTAAAAAAAAATCCCTGCCATCTATCAAGTAGCCCCACCCACCCCCAGTAAGAGAATCAACTTTGAAGGTTCAGGAAAACATTGGGCTAAAGTGTCTCCATTTCCTAAAAAGAGCTTTGAGAGTGGGCCAGTAGCACTCGAAGCTAAGGATTAGCAGCAAATGAGCAGACACCTTTAGCTGGTTTCCAGTCCTTAATACCTATGACTTGGTTTTCAACTCTGTCATCCAATCCAGTGGCGTTGCAAGGCCTGGCCAGTTCCCTCTATTTCTTGGCTGTTTCTTGTCTTTACAGGTACTCAGGAGTGCCCCGAAGTCCCTACCACCTCCCAATATTCTTGCTACCCCCAGTTCACACTGTCAAAGTAGTTAGTTACTTGAGCCCTTCATTCCCATTCCCTGTCCTTACCCCGGAGCTCCTAGGAATCCCCCCTCCCCCGCTTAAAAAGTCAAATGCCACCTCCTCAGGCAAAGGTCCTTTGAGGCTCTAGGAGAATTGACACCAGCTTGTTTAACTCTGTCCCTTCAGGTCCCTGCCCACCCCAGGGTGAGAGGTCTCTATTCTTTTTGGAACAGACAGTGTCTCTCCTGTCTACATTCCATGCGAACGTTCCAAGATTCTGTGAGTCACACTGCCCCACCAGTCTGGAATCATCTCTCACATGCTCTTCACAAATCCAAATTCAGTAGTTCCAGTTGGGCTTACTTCATCTCGTCTCTCAGAAGTTCTGCACACACACACACATACACACCACATCACACACACCACACAATCCTAGGTTTTGTAAGACTTTTGAGTTTAGATGATGCCCAGTAGACTAATTCTTAGAGTCCAGCCTGTCTAGACATGGGCAAGGCTGTGGTATATCCTGGCCAGCACTGTGCTGGACTTGATATGGGCTGGATATGACTGAACTTTTAATAACACTAGGTTTCTGGGTCCTGGGCAGATCACTGGAACCATCTCGTTCAGCAAGCCTCTTTTCAGCACTGGCATTGTGCCCTGGCATTGTTGTAGGCCGCAGGAATGAAATGAAAAACTGTCAAAGTCAACAAACATTCTGTGTCACTGACATCCTAGAAAAGAAAACAACCCACAAGAAATCCTGAGAACCTCCCAAGAGTCATAGGTGGAACCCTGTAGGGGTGCGGGAGAGGTGAGAGAGGGGGTCAAGAGCAGGGCAGACTCACTCCTCTGCACAAAGGCCCCAAAGCAGGACAGCTCTGGAATTAAGTTCTAAACAAGTAGGGCTCAGCCTGTCAATCATTCAGAAACCCACTGTCCTTACCCGTCCCCAGCCTGTTCTGGAGTCAGTGAGATCTCCAGGAACATATATCCAGTGTATCCCAGTGTAGTGACCCTGCAAAGAACACACGGACATGCTGCACAGAGCATGGGACAGGTGAATATACTTCTGTAAGTGGAAGTCAGGAGGCTTGCTGACAGCCCTGAATATAGGCCTGAGGCTATGAGCCCTGCAGACTTCAAGATTAGGGGATCACAAGGGTTTGGTTCAGCAAAGAGACCTGTACATCTGGAGCTAAATGAGAGAGCAGAAACATGAGATTAAGTAGGCATACTAATCCCATTGAGGATTTTGACTTTTATAGTGAAAGCAAAGGGAACTCTTGTGCAGGTGTTGAGCTCCAAAGAATCATGTAATTGGACTCAGGGTTTCAAATTTTCCCTGTTTGCTGTGTGATTGAGGGCCAGAGTAGTAGCAAGGGAGGCAGCATATGTAAGAAGCCACTGCAGTGCGCAGAGCGGACAGTGGCTTAGGCAGGTGGTGATGTAGAGGGAAAGGGGGCTTCTTAGAGTCAGAGAATTTACTAGTAGGCTATAAAGGAAAGAACTGCAAGTGGAGCTGACTTCTGCCAATGAGGCTGTTGGGGCTGTTGTGGCATTCGAATCCACTGGAAAAAACCAAAGACTTAGACTCAATTCAAATTTAGATGAGATGAATTTATTTTTGCTGCTAGCAGAAGGATAGCATCCTTAGAGCCAAACGTGCTGTGCAGAAAGGAGGCTAAAGGAGTGGTTTGTACAAGTTGATATCCAAGGTCTGCATTACAATTCTTGATGGACTCCACAGTGGGACAAGACTCTTTTAACTCCCGCAGCTGTTTCTCTCATTCCAATTCCACTATAATAAGGAAGTTTACAAAAGCAAAATAACCTCCTGGCTAAATACCTCACACACCAAGATCACCATTATCTTATTCTTAATCTCACCTGCAGGGCACTAGGATCTCATAGGCATTTGAGGATAAAGGTCAATGGCCCTTGAGGGAGGTCAGTATTCCGTTCCTTTAGTCATCACGAGTTGTGTATAAATTGTTACACAGGTGTGAGTCCTCTGGGGGAAGTGACTTTGATGACTGAGATAGAGCAGACAATCACACAGTGCCATCAGGTTAAGGCTGGTTGTCACATTCCCACAGGGCAAGGCCACAGGAACAGAAGAGAACAGGAAGGGCAAGGGCAAGGAGGAGGGTTTGCCAATCCCTGTGCAAGTAAGAGTGAGAGAGGGTAGAGTTGTCACCATGCAGGGCGTCACTGCCCTTTATAAAGGACACGGGTCATCTCTGTACTTGCTGCGGTTGCACAGACGCCATGGATTCCCCAAGACAGAAGCATGGGATGAGAGGACCTAATGTTTTCTTTCAGTGGATATAGGATTGGTTCTACAAGCAGTGGGATCAGGAAAGGCAATAAATTATGATTTGGTTTGGAAGTTATACCAGCTGTCCCTATCAACAGATTTTTCATTCAAGGATTCAACCAATCATAGCCAGAAAATATTTTGGGGAAAGTACATTTGCATTAAACATGTACAGGTATATTTTTTGCTATTTTTCTCTAAACAATATAGTTTATTCAGACAGCATTTCAACTATATTGGGTATTAGAAAAACCTAAGGACGATTTAGTATGTGGAGTGTGCATAGATTATAAGTAACGATTACACAATTTTCAATACAAGGGACTTGAATATCCATGTCTTTGGTATCTGCATAGAGGTGGAAGACTGGGGACGAATCCTAAAACTAGTAATCCACAGATACAGAAAGATGACTATGTATTATAGAGTTAAGTTAGCAAAGACCTTTTTATAATCACAGGATTTGTTGTTGTTTTTGTTTTGTCTTTTTCCAGTAGCCCTTTGAGAAAGTTCAAGATTTGAGAAAGTAGGCCTGTGCTATTCTGGGGCAGTTGGGGAAAAAATGAGGCCACTGAGCAGCAGTGTCCTGACCAGGCATGGCCAGTGTCCAAACTGGAGATTGGCAGGTAGTTTCTCTCCAAACTAGCTTCATACCAGAGTTATCCAATGAGCTTCTACTGTTGCTATATTATATATAGAGGCTCACTGCTAGAGCAAGTAGCCGCATGGGCCTGCTGGCTCTAGCACCATGCTTCTTAAAGACTTCTTGGGTGATGGTCATGAGCTGCCAGCTTTAGTCATTTCTGCTCTGTGCCTGCAAGGAACATGAACCTGCACCACAGTCTAACCACTGCACTGACAAGAAGAGGAGCAAATGAGGAACAGTAGAAATGTTTGGAAGAGTCTGGCATTGCCAAGTTCCTTACCTCTTTTAAGTAGCTGGTATCTGGACAGATGATTTTTCTGTCTCTGCAAGCAGTTCATGCCATGAGCTAGCAATGCTTATTGTATTGTTGGTGATGGAGTCCTAATGCTGTGACCCTTTAATACAGTTCTTCATGCTGTGGTGCCCCCCAACCATATAATTATTTTCATTGCTACTTCATAACTGTAATTTTTAATTATGAATAATAAAACAAATATCTGTGTTTTCCAGGGGTCTTAGATAACCCCTGTGAATGGGTGACTCGATGCCCCGAAAGGGTCTGAGACCCACAAATTGAGAACTGCTGCCTTTGTGGCTTTATCTCTGATAGATTAAGGAGTGAAGGCAGAAACTCCCAAAACAGTTCAAGAAGCCCATCCTTCAACTGCTGTTCCTCCGGAACAGTTCCTGTGAAGAACAGCGCTTGCGCACCCACAATCTCTGGCTTCAGAGGCAGCGGCAGGAGGATTTCAAGTTGGCGGGCAGGAGAAGACATGGTTGTACCTGCCTGTAATTCCTGCACTAACTGAACACAGAAGAAGCAGGAGTTCAAGGCCAGCCTGGGCTAAGTAGCAAGTTATAGCAAATTCAGGACTAACGCTGTGTGAGACCCTTTCTTTAAACATCCAAAGTAAGCCAAAAAAAAGAAAAGAAAAGAAGGAAGGAAGAAAGGAAGAGGAAGGAGAAAAGAGAGAAAAGAAAGGAAAAAAGAAAATAAAAAGAATAGGGTTGAAAACCTATTGAAAACCTAGAGTCTCAAACAAATTGCGTGAAAAATCTTCCAAAATCCCCAGAGAAACAAAAGCAGTGGAACAGGTCAGGCTCTGAGAAGGGACTGAAGGGAACCAGCCTGTGACACTGGAGCCTGAGTTGATGATGCTTCAGCCACAGACCAGGGAGCCAGGAAAGCAGAGCTCTGCAGACAAAGAACAATAAGGATAAACGAGCAACCTTTAGAAATAGGAAAGTAATGCTATAGTGCATTGACAAAAACTAAGAACCTCATTGATACTGAACACTTAAGGGGATATGTCTTAAAAGGACTCTTAAACATTGCTGCTGCTGCTGCTGCTGGAACTACCTGGCTAGTATTTGACACAGCTAGGAAATTAAATCCTCAAAACTCAATATTCTCATTTCTAAGACAATAGACAAAAGAACTTTACACGTGAATAAAACATTTATGAATGGTACATTTTATTCATAAAATGATCTGCTTAATGTATTCTCAGAAATGAAAAAAGCTTACACAACTTAACTAACTAGGTCTATGAGCAACAACATCAAAGAATCTTGAAATCCAATGTCAGATGAAAATGTAATTCTCAAAAGTCTACACACAGGGCATAACTGTTTTAGAGATCGCAGCTATTACCAGCAATACTAAGAAGAATATAGTTATTTATATGTGATCATTTCTCATAAACTAAAGCGAGCTTACTATAGAATGGAATCATCACATTGTTGGGCACTTATCCTAGATAAATTAAAACTAACATACACAAAGCATAAGAGCTCTATTCACGGTAGCCAGGAACTAGAAACAGATCAAATCCCTCCAACAGGTTACTGGACAGCCAATCCTGGTGCATACACACCGTGGAACTAGCCAGTTGTAAAAGCAAGCTGCTGATGCACCCAGCCTGGATGGGTCTCAAGCGAAGGCTGCTGAGCAAAGAAAGGCCATCTCTACAGGCTGCATGTTGCGTGAGCTCATTAATACGGCGTTCTTAAAGCAACAGCAATAAGGGAGAGAGTAACGTGCTGATTGCCCGTATCTATGCAGATGGGAAGGATGAAATCGTCTGTGGTTATACACGGATGCTTAGCTCAGAGCATCCTTGTGATAGAGCTGTTCTGTATTTAATTGTAAGAATTGGGGCTCTGTTGCAGGAATCTATATGTGACAAATTCACGAAACACAAGCATATGGGTAGATGGCACCAACTGAATAAAGCTGATAGATTTCATTAGTTATTACTTAAACATATTTATATTTTACAAATTTTGTTTAAAGCTACATTTAACTAATATTTATATTGAAGTTATATAAATAGATGAACAATATATTTAAGTGTAATGATATAGCTGACTTTTCAGTAATCATTAAACTTACTAGTGTTAATAATATTAATCTTCTGATGGTTATAGATGTATACATCATTGCTAGACTTCATAACTAATGATTCCTAATATATATTGTTCACACGATAAGTGGTATATACAGAAGATAAGTAAATATTGATCTACACATAATCTCTCATTAGTAAATACTGATCTACACATAATCTCTCATTAGTAAATACTGATCTACACGTAATCTCTCCTTAGTAAATACTAATCTACACGTAATCTCTCATTAGTAAGTACTGACCTACACATAATCTCTCATTAGTAAATACTGGTCTACACATAGTCTCTCCAATCTTGACTTGAAGACTTTGAGGAAGATACTCAGGAGTGGTATAGCTTCATTGTAGGGTAGATCTACCTATAGTTCCTTGAAAAGACTCCATACTGGTTTCCATGGTGACTGGACTAGTTTACATTCCCACAAGTGAGTAAAGGTTCCCTTTTGTGCACATCCTTGCCAGTGTTAGTTACATTTTTCACTTAATGGCTGTTATTCTGACCGGGGTGAGAAGGAATTATGATATAGTTTTGATTTCTATTTCTCTAATGGCTAGGTGGGTTGAAAATATTTCATGTGTTTATAGGCCACTTATCTTTCCTCTCTTGAGAAATTTCTGCTCGTTTCATTAACGCACTTATTAGGTTGTTTGATTTCTTGTTTAGATTTTAAAATTGTAGAAGGCACAGCTCACAGAAAGCATGGGAGGAATTGAGGAACGCAGGCCTATTTTCTTCAAAGGAAGGAAATGACTGACTCCTGGTCACCTGGAAAGAAGGAATGGATGTTGGCTAACAACCTGGTGACCTTTTTGCTCTTCTATGGAGCCAGCCTTCCTGAATCCCTCAACATCCTGAGCATTGTTTAGGTCCTAATCCTGATCTTATGCTCTCTCAGTCAATAGAATCCTTGCTTATGAAGGAGATCCAATGTATTTTGTATCCTCCATCAATAGAATCTATCCTTATGCTTATTACAAATTCTTCCTCCTTGGGCCTTGCCCTGAGCATTGTTTATCCATCAGTAGAAGTCATGCCTATTGTAAAGGTCACAGGTGCTTTGCTACTTTGCTAAGGACTTCCTATGTAGCTCTGCCTAAAGCTGTTTTGTGTTGATTGTCACGCGGAAGCCTTTGCCTGAAGTTTTACTCTGCCTGAATGTGTAAGAAGCATAAACTCCGAGGTCAAACTCTAGAAGTTTTGACATAGCACCTGCAAAATTGGTGCTGACTTGAGTTCCTGTAGTGGCATTTCACTTGTATTTTAATAAATAAAACTTGCCTGAGGATCAGAAAAGTAAAACAGCCACACTTGCTAGCCTTATAGACATGCACCTTTAATCCCAGCAGCCACACTAGTTGCCATAGAAACCAGGTGGCGCATGCCTTTAATCTCAGTGGTGCACGCCTTCAGTCCCAGCCCTTGAGAAGATTTTTAAGGCGGGAGGAAACAGTGCTCAGTCTCAGTCTCATTCCGATCGCTACTTCCAGACTGAGGGTGAGGTAAGAGCCAGTGGCTGGCCGCTTTGCTTTTTGGGTTCAGGTTGAACCCCGATTTCCCTCTCTGACTTTTTATTAATGGTGCTTCAGCTTCATTCCTCACATCACTGGATTGCTTTCCTGCCAGTGTGACACTTGCAGGGTTCCCTGAGGACGAATGATTTCTAAGACCTCCATGTGATATGCAAAGTTGGTAAGATTGTTTTCCCATCATGAACACCGTCTTTTCACTTGACACTTTTTCCTTTGCTACACAGAGGCTTTTTAACTTCACGAGATAGAAGTTTGTCTATTATTGACCTTATTTCTCAAACACAAGGAGGCCTGTATAGAATCCCTTGCCTATGCTTATCTCTTAGAGTGTTTCCTCTCTCAGTTTTAGTTTCTGGTCTTACATTACAGTTTTTGATCCATTCAGAGTTGATTTTTTTTAATTTTTTGCATAATAATGGGTTTCACTATGACATTTAATTATGAAATTCAAGTACCAGACTTGAATCCCTCTTGTGTAGCAAACATCCAATCAGAGAATAGCTAGCTACCCCCATAACAGACTTGTACCAGTGGGTCCATCTTTGTTGGCAAGGTATGGCTGATTTTTTTTAACAGAGAAGAAGATACGGATCTAGTTTCATCCTTCTACATGTGAATATCCAGTTTTCTTGGTACCATTTACTGAGGAGTAGGTGGCTGTAACTTTATAAATTTATATGCAGGTCCTCTGTTCTGCCCTACTGATATATCCATCTGCTTTTGTGCCAGCTTAGAATTGCTCCGCAGAACAGCCTGAAATATGATATGATGACCCCTCCCACATTATTCTTTCTACTCAGGATTTCACTGGTGTGCAGGCCAGTTTTGTTTTGTGTGTGTGTGTGTGTGTGTTTGTCTACTTGACACAAGGTAGAGTCGTTTTGGAAGACAAAATCTCAGCTGAGAAAATCCTCCTACTAGATAGACCTGCGGGAAAGCCTGAGGGGCAGTTTTTTGATTAATGACATATGTGGGTGGGATCATCCCAAGGTGGGTCATGCCACCCCTGGGCATGTGGTCCTGACTGTATAATAAAGCAGGCGGGGAAAGCCCTGAGGAGTAAGCTGGTGAACAGCACTCGTCCATGGCTTATGCTTCCGTTCTTGTCTTCCGTTCTTGCCTTGAGTGCCCGTCCTGACCTCCATTGGGGATGGAGTTGTAAGATGAAACAACCCCTTTCCTCCCCATGCTGGCTTTGGTGATGGTGCATCATCACAGCAAAAGTAACCCAAGTTCATCTTCAAGGCACCTGCTTCCAAATAAGGTCTCACTCAGGCACTGAGAGAGAGGATGTCCACTTACAAGCTTCAGGGACACAAACTTAGCTAAGAGGAAGCAACCGGTTCATTAAATGTTTTGTTGGGTAAATGCTCGCTGTGATCAGACTGTAGGAGCAGAAGAGTAGGGAGGAAGAAGAAACAAATGCTGAGGGCAGCTCATGGGTAGAGCACATGCTCACCCTGTGCAAGAGCCTGGGACTGTCCTTAGCTGCTCCTCCCCTCAATCCAATTTTATCTTACAGAGTAGTGTTTAGATAAACAATGAGTTGTTTGATATGCAAAACAGGTAGAATATATGCTATTTAGAATGGATTAGAGGAGGAAAGTCTTTCCAGGGAGGACAGAGAAAGCCTTCGCTTCAGATTTGCCAATCTCATTATCACAGAGAACTATGAACAAGGGCAAAGATATTCAGGAATTATCTTCAGACACTGGGTGAAGGAGGGATGAACAGAGCAAGAACAGACTGCCTCAGTTTGCTACCTAAGGGCTGTTTCAAAGTATAGCTGGAGGAGCATGCTTGCTTCTAAGGGAAACTTCGCTGGAAGTTCCGGGTTATTTAAGCAGCTGGAACCTCAGGAAAGGCACTCCAGGCTTCTGCATAGCATCTACTTAAGTCTTTGGTGACAAAGGCAGCAGGTACATGTTGGTGGACATTGTGCAAGACCTGGCATTGTGAAGCTGCTATGAAAACACAAACTCCAGGGACTTTGGACTGTTCAGAGTGCTACAGATGCGGTACTTCCTACCCACCCCCATTTTAGCTTTCAATGCCAAGATGAGCATCCTGAATCACCTAAAGGGATCCCAAGAAGGTGACAGACAAAGAGCAGAGCTAGCTCAGTCAGAAGAGGGGCTACTCTAGACCCACAATACTGTAGTCCACTCAGTCTGAAGCAAGTCAATCCCACAGTTTGTTAACTGTCTGCAGATTAAAACACAGGTCTCAAGGAAGGAGACAATGTTCCTGCATAGAAATGTCAAGGAAAGTGTGAGAGGACACCATGAAGCCTGGTAAGCAGCTCTTAAGACATAACTACACAAGACAAAAACAATAGAATCCAACCTCTGTAGTGATGTGTGGTGGCAGAATGGGGAGAGAAAGAGCAAGGGAGGAGGAGAAGAAAGACAAGAAGAAACAGTAGCAGGAGGAGGGGGAGAAAGAAGAAAGAGGAGAAAGAGAAAAGAAGAAAGGTGAAAGGGGAAATTGTCAATCAATATGAGCCAAGTTTTTAGTGAAAGGACAGGGGATTTTAAGCAACTGCTATAAGCATACTAAAATGTAAAGAAAATTAGGGTGTTAATGAATTTAAAAGAAGGTGTATCTGCAAGAAAACAAGAGTGATGAGAAAATCCAAATGGAGAATTTAAAGCTGAAAATAACCATGGAGCAAGTGAAGATGTTACTTGGGTGGGTTGAGCAGTGGATTGAAAATGTTGACAGGATGTCAACGAAGAGATGGATATAGATTGTCTGGACTGGGTACATAAGTGAGCGGGAAAGCATTTTCCTAGCATGTGTGTGGAAGTCCTTTGTTCTGGTCCCATCAGAAAAACAAAAAACAAGCAAGCCAAAACAATGCATGCATCACATATGCACGTGTGTATGTATATAAATTATTCCATCTGAATAGCATAGAGAAGAGCATTTGCAGACAGCATTGCATGTACTCATGCGTGTGTGGGGGGAGAGTGAGCTGGGGAACACAAGCACATGCCTTAGAGCAGAAGGAGGAACACATGGTAGAAAGATAAGCTTCCCTAAACTCTCAAGAAGCTCAGAAAACTCTGGGCAGGAAGGATAAAGGAAAACACAAATAGACTCATTTAAGTCTAACTGCTGAAAGTCAAAAGTGAGGAAGAGAACAAAACCTAGAAAGCAGCCAGGAAAACAAACCCACTGAATAGAGGCAAAGGCTAGAGAAAAAGCAGGGGAGGATTCTAGAAGACAAAGGAGTGATATATTTCAAGTGATGATAGAAATACCCACCAAATAAGGTCCATTACTGGGTGGTGGTGGCACCTTTAACCCCAGCACTTGGGAGGCAGAGCCAGGCAGATCACTGAGTTTGGGGCTAGCCTGGTCTACAAGGAGTGAGTTACAGGACAGCCAGAACTGCACAGAGAAATCCTATCCAAACAGT
>LOJH01047857.1:0-13130 GCA_001685095.1 Ellobius talpinus
GAGAAAGGGAGAGAAAGAGAAACAGACAGACAGACAGACAGATGGACAGACAGACACAGACAGACATTCAGATAGACAGATTGTTCTTAAAGATGGCTTCAGGGGCTGGAACATAAGGTACTTTAGCTATAGACTGTTTCTTGAAGAATTCTTGATAGCTTGTTACTAAACTCTAATTACTTACAAAAACCAAACTCTATTGTGAATCAAAGTCAATAAACTACTAAGCAGTGGTTAAGAGCATGTACTGCTCTTTGTAGAGGATCTGGGTTCAAGTCCCAACACCCACATCTGGCTGCTCACTATGGTTATAAGGGATCTGATGTCCTCTGGCCTCCACAGACATCTACCTGAATATGATGTACAGAGAGACCCACATAGGCACACATACATACACATAAATTAAAAAAAAGGATAAAGTTTTTGAGCTACTGGTACATCAATTGTAGTTTTTTATGGCAGCATCCTGTACCACAGTCTTTATCACAGTGCTATTTGCACATACACTGGGACACACATATGCTATTTCTTCCTTGAGTATGAAAGCACAGAGGTCTTTTCTTCCTTATGACTGCTGGGTCAAATACTGGCTGCTTAGCCCAGGAGGTCTGCAGTGGTGAATGGCTGGATGCAGGCATACTTCAGTACCCTTTTAGCTACAGACTGTGTAGTTTCTTATAGAATTCTTTATAGCTTGCTACTAAACTCTAATTACCTACAAAAACAAACACTGTTGTGAATGGAAGCCAATAAACCCTGCCAGCATTTGGCCTCCTCCAAGTCTGGTGATTACAGTTTTCCCAAGGAAGTCTGTTGTCTGAGTGGTGTCTTTGTTGGGCTACAGAGCCCTACCCACCTCCAACCCCCATCTGCCAAGCCACATAGTTCCTCTCTGAAATCCCCTCTAGTCAACCTGGTTAAGGACAGTGGGGGATGGGCCATATGGACTGCTTAGAAAAGGGAAGGCCTGCACTCTCAGCAAAGGCAAGGGCCAAACCCGAAATGGGTGATGCTCTGGGATAGAGTGTGTGGTCCCCCAGCGTGTCCTTTTGGATATGTTGAGGGGGTCCCCAGGTCGCTGATACACTAGTCCCCACTGACATAGTACTGGTAAGGGGAGAGGAGGTGTTGAGTGGACAGAGTGCGTCTTTGTACCTGGGTCTTGGTGGCTCCTCCTTTCCTTACTAGCATGCCCCCTTGTCAGGACCCTCTGTGCGTGGCTGTGCTCCCATCCCACCTGCAGGTGGAACATTCTCCCTTCCACATGAACCACAAATTTCACTTCTGTGTGGACCAACTGACTTCATGATTCTGCTTCTGGTTTGATTTTAATAAAAAAAAAAGAAAGAAAAAACCTCAGCGGGTGTGAGAGGGAGGTTTTTTTTTTTTTCAGCAGTGACCTCACCAGCATCTGGGAATTGTGCTTTCCTTCCTATTCCTTCTGGGGGATATCTTTGTATGTACACCTAGTTTCATCTTGTTAAAAATTGATTTATTTTATGTGTATGAGTGTCTTGTCTGCATGTATGTATGTGTACCCATGAGCTTGACTGGTGTCCAGGGACCTCAGAAGAGAATGTTGAATCCGCTGGAACTGGAATTGCAGACAGTTGTGAGCTGCCTTGTGGGTGCTGGGACTCAAACCTGGGTCCTCTATGGGAACAGATGATGCTCTAAACCACTGAGCCATCTCTCCAGACCCACAGAGCTTTGTCTTAACTAGTCAAAGCTGATTTATTTGGGACCATAAAAGACTTGAACCCAATTGACAACCACCTATGTCCTCAATCATAAGTTAAGTAGACAGCTCTTGCACTGTTAATGTCAATCATTCACAGAGGACACGAATTAGTAATATACTAATGGTGTTTAGGCTGGATCAGAACTTATTTGCTAACTAGAGGGTAGCTGCTGGGTAAGACACTTTCCATCCTTTAAGTGAATGAGCCAGCCTAGTGGGTAGATATTGTTTAGCTCCTACTTGAGAACCAGAAGTTGGGAAATTAGAGCCGAATTTGTTGTCCTTTTAGCATTTCATACATACACATAATGTGTTTAAATCTACCAATCTCTCCCCTTCAATTTCTTCTCTGTGTGCCCCACCACTATTCTCTCCCAATTTTGCTGCTCTTTTTTTCCAAGCCCATTGCATCTGCTTCATGCTGCCAGTATGTGCATAAGCACAGGCCACTCAGTGGAGGGTGAGTAGCCTCTTAGGGGCTCCCTCCCTGAAGAAAACTGACTTTCTCCCAGTAGCCATCAGTTGCCAATAGCTCCACAGCCATGGGTAGCACTTGGTGACACCACCCCCCATGCTGGGATGCTGTCTGGCTTGAGCTCCTGCAGGTCTTGTGCAAGCAGTCACAGCCTGTGAGTTCATATGTGCAGCTGCCTGTTGCGTCCAGAAAATGCTGTCTTCCTGCAGTCAGCTACTGCTTCAGACTTAGAGTCTTTCCAATTCCTTTTCCATGGTGATCCCTGAGTCTTGGGAGAAGGGGGTGCGGTATAGATGTCCTGTTCGTGGCTGTGCACTCTGCCATGGTGATCCCTGGGAGAAGGGGTGTGGTGGAGATGTTTGTGGCTGTGCACTCTGCCGTGGTGATCCCTGGGAGAAGGGGCTGTGGTGGAGATGTTTGTGGCTGTGCACTCTGCCGTGGTGATCTCTGGGAGAAGGGGTGTGGTGGATATGTCTGTTCATGGCTGTGCACGCTGCCATGGTGATCCCTGGGAGAAGGGGTGTGGTGTAGATGTCCTGTTTGTGGCTGTGTACTCTGCCGTCATGTTTTCTCTGGCAATAAACCAATTGTGAGTCTCTCTGTTATTCATAATCTACTGCAAAGAAAAAAAAGCTTCTCTGATGATGATTGAGAGCTGCTCTATCCAGGGGTATAAGGCAGGTTGATATCATGTCCACTTAGCAGAACAATAACCTACCCAGCCATGGGCTCTTGGCCCCATTAGCCATGCCAGTCATGGCTTCAGTCTTGTGTAGCAGGCCTTGAATATACTCAGAAGGTAATTGGTTATTCCCAGGACATTTGTAGCACTGATTTTTTTTAATTTATGGTCTTTGGGATGGAGAGATGGCTCAGCAGTTAAGAGTACTTACTTGAGTTCAATTCCTAGCACCGGTGTCAGACAGCTCACAACTGCTTGTAGCTCCAGCTCCAGGGAATTCAACATCCTTTTCTGGCTTTCTTGGGTTCCTGTACACCATGACATTTACACACACACACACACACACACATACACACACACACACTAGAGAGAGGGAGGGAGAGAGAGAGAATGCTTAGTCTCTAGTTGGCATGATTTGGGAACATTTGTATGATAATGCATTTGATATAAAAATAGACCCACTAAAATAAGGGTCTAAATAACAAGAGGTAAGTAGTAAGAAGAGAGCTTGTTGGCTATCCAAAAAACAAGATACCGTCTACTGAAGGAAATAAGTGCTATGGGCAGCTGCTCACTCCCTGGTCAAAAAGAGTAAACAACATTCTCAGGGCAGAAGTACCAACAATGATACTGAAATCACTCTGACCCTCTGCCCTGATCTAGAAGGCAGGAGGTGCCAGACCTGGCCCTGATGATGCCAGAGGAGCTCCAGACCCTGGGAAAGGTTGTGGAAGCCTGGAAGGGGGTTGCTTTGTTTGCTGCCTGGAGGATGAGTGGACTGGGAACTGTTCTCAGACTGACATCAGTTTTGATCTCTCAAGAGAATATCTTTGACCTTGGTTGTCTGCTTGCCCAATAAAGACTGTCCTGTCTGGCAGCCCATGCTGTTTTTGTTCTGGTGAATAGATACATTGGCCATATGCTTTGATGGAACACAGCTGTCTCCTTCTCTTCTAGCGACCGCTTAAGAAACCAGTGGTAAAGCAGGTGTATGTTAGCCCTTTGCCCTTTCCATCCTGCGGTAGCCACTGGAGGTAGCATCTAAGCACGGGAAGATGAATATGGCTGCAGTAGGTCTCTTTCACCTCAGAGGTCTGTGATACCAACTGCTAGTTGATAGGGTGCAGTCCATGAAGGGATGGGGGTAATCTATGGAGTGTGATAACCCATATGGACCAACATGGTCCAAGTAATCAGATTCCCTAAGTGGAGAGGGACAAGGCACTGATCAGAGGAATAGCTAGAAGTTAAGCATTTCTTTTTCCCTCGTAGGCCCATGACTTTAAGGTTCAGCCCTCATCAGTGTTGGAAAAGACTGTCTCACTTGATAAAAAATATGTCAGACCCCTACTGATTGCATATGTAGCAAAAAAATTCAGGGATACTGTCTTCGGTCAAGAAAGGAGATGGTAAAGATTGCAGTATTACCTTAAGATGATTACATATACATGCATGTGTATGCATGCATGCCTCTGCACATGTACATGTGTGTATGCATGTGTGTGTATGTGTAGATAGACTGTGTGCCAGAGTTGAAGTTGTAGTGTAAAATGATTCTATGAGAGTTGGTTTGACCCTCTTATGTTTTGAGAGGTCATGTCAAATGTGGCAGCGGGGGCCAGGAGAGGCATGTAGTTAGTGAGAGCTTGTCTGGTGCAGTGGAATGCCAGGAAATCAGCAGGAGAGTTGGTAGTCTAGGCTAAAGGAAACTGAGATCGTGTGCAGGCAGCACAGGTGCATGCAATGTGTGTTCATGCAGAGGATGCTGTGTGCCTTTCAGCTGGGTAAGGCCGAGTGGTCCTGGGTGATGTCTAATAATAGAGTCCTTTAGGTGGGCTGGTGGGGAAATGAACATTTCACATCCTGACTACCCATGCAGGAAAAAAAATACATACTGTGTCTGTGTATGAGTAGTGTGAGTAGTGATTTTCCTTGGCAGAAAATAATCTTTGTTGAATGTAGGAGCTTTGTTAGACAAGCCTGAACTGCATTGGGGTGAATCAGCATCTCCCTGGAAATCCTGTGCAAACTCTGCATGCATTGGGGTGAATCAGTGTCTACCTAGCAATCCTGTACAAACTCCACATCTTTTACAACACCAAGCAGAAAGTCTTCTCAGATGACACAAATGCCACTTGTGATGCCAGTCTCTTGCTTCTGATCCTCAGGGTGAATGTTTCCTTATCCATGCTTTTTCCTGGCATCTCTCTGCCCTTCTGAAAAACAGTTTCTCCCTGCTCTGAAAATTGCACCTTCTCTGGTGCATAGGCTGAGTCTGTGATCCCCAAACAAGGCTGTTCTCACAGAAACTTGGGTCCCGGCTTAGAAGCCATCTGAGCAGTGCTTTCTATCAGTGCACCTTGGGTGTGCAGATATACCAGTGACCATGCTTCCCCACAGTCACCTGAACCACTTGTCCTGAGGCTCTCCAGGAGGCTCTCTGTAGCCCAGGTGAGACCCACAGGAGACACGGCATCACATAGGGTCTATCAGTGCCCTTCCTACCACCAGGCACTTCTTGCTTCTGTCTCTGGCTCCCACATCCCTATCCTCCTGAGGGTCCCTCCGTATTGAGCCAAAGTGTGCCTGGACCTGTCCCCTCTGTCACCCTGAGTTTGCATGCATTTTCCCTGCTAGTCAACCAGCTAGTCATACTGTAAGAGGGTTTGGTCTGGGTGTCTTTCAACTGTCACCTCCCAGGGCATTTTACTAAGTGTACAGCACAGATCCTAAAATCACCTGTAATGGGATGTTGGAGAAGAAGATAGAAGTGTGGAGGGGCACAGTCTCATATCATATGCACTAATCAGGAACTCTGTTTAGTCATCTAGTTGTTACATAAGCACCTGTAGATGCAAACATTATACACAATCTCAGTCAAGCTACTTGTGCCCACCGTCCTTGAGGCACAGATCCACACAACTCCATGGTACTGGCATGATTAGATTGTACGGCAGGATGAACAGAGCCATGGGGCACCACAGGTACCTGGATGGCTCTAGCAGATCGCTTGGCTCCTCAGAACTGGACTCTCTTCACTCTAGATGTCTCCTGCCAGGATGTGACGTCACAGAGGTGAGCCGAGGACAGCAGGGGTCAGGGTGAAGGCAGCTGACTGTGTACTCAAGGACTTCTTGACCGCTACACTACTCAAAACATGAGGGATCCAATCCCTGGGATGTGAAGCCCACGGGAAGCAGGCAGAAGCATGTCTGGAGCAGAGGGGAGAGAAGGGAGGAGGCGGGTGGGGAAATGTTCTCATAACTAGAGTCGACACAGTTCAAATGAAAAGGAATTGTCTTGGCCCCAGAGCAGGAAGGAAAGCAAACTGTAATCCAGATGTGGGAGGAGCGGAAGCTCGTCTGTAATTTGTATTAAGGAAGAACTGCCTGGTACAATATGAGGAACGCCGAGGGAATACATACATCTCTGGGCTGGCAGGTCACCTACTAGCAGCTTGTGTGGTGTATCTGGATTGTGTGCTATACCTGGTAGGTGGTGTGCACAGCACTCCGTCCGACGGGTTAGCCTTATAAGGAAGGGACTACAGAGACTCTTTGAAAATGTTGTAACTGGTTAGAAATATTGAATTAAGACAGTTGGTCCACTCAGGACCTGGCCCTCTTGAGGACCAAGAAGGGGGCATCTTTTCCTCACAAGGACATGGTGTCTTGGGTCTGGTTGTGGCATAGGGTTTTCTGGCAGGTTCCTTGTTGGTCCCATGACCTCATCTTCATCTCCTAAGCAGCTTCCACAGACCCTGGAGGCTACTACTCCACCCTTCCTTACTAAAGGGTCATCGTGGTGGTGGCTACCTGCAAGGACTCAGGGGGTTCCTTGGGTAATCTCAGAGAGATTTGGGGGTATGGTTTCCTTTCTCTTACCCCCTCCCCCATCAAAGTCAGTCCTAGCATTCTTTGTTGGGTGTGGCTTTATTATCCAAATTCAGAAAGGTACATAACATGCTGTCCTCATTTCCTTTTATGCATTTGTCCATATTTAATTTTTTTGCTACTTAGAATATCAGAGCTTGCTATGTAAATCAAGCTGCCCTGATCCATGACATTTCAGCAGAGTAGAACTCACTAATGCCTAGAGGGCTCTCCGTGGAGCTGGCCCCGAAACTTCACCCATGTTTCTTCTTTCTCCTCCTCCCCTTCTCTAAGAGTCCTGGTATCCATCCCATGAAGGGAGTTGTTGTTGTTGTTGTTGTTTTGTTGTTTGGTTTGGGTTTTGGGTTTTTGTTTGCTTGATTGGTTGGTTGGTTGGTTGGTTTTTAGAGACAGGGTTTCTCTGTATAACTTTGGAGCCTGTCCTGGAACTTGCTCTGTAGACACGCCTGGCCTCAAATTCACAGAGATCTGCCTGCCTCTGCCTCCCGACTGCTGGGATTAAAGGTGTGCGCTACCACCGCCCAGTTATGTGCCACCACTCCTGCTCAAGGATACTTTTAAAATGGCCCTTTTGCCCCCAGCTCCATTCCTCCTCCTCCTCTTCCTCCTCCTCCTCCTCCTCCTGCTCCTCCTCCTTCTCTTCCTCCTCCTCCAGCATTCAGGGCTGCCGAGTCACTATAGAGCTTCCTTTGCCTTCAGAATATGCAACTTGGAAGCCTGTGTGAGGAGAAGACACTTCTAATCTTCTGTAAAGCACAGAGCCCTGTCCTTGAAAGAGCCTTGACCATGGCATTTCTCAGTCTGCCCAGGCCAGGCCTGACACCTTTCCACAGAGAGAGGAACAGACCACTATGAAGCCACTGCAGGAGCCCAGCAGCAAGCTGGTCAATGTAGTCCCACCTGCATGCTGGGCAGTGTGAACCAGCACCTGTTAGCTGGATGTCATTGCTATGATAGAAAACCCGGCTGCCAGGAGGCACCTCTGCCCCAGAGTGTCAGTTCTGTGATACGACTGTGAGTGTCTCTATATTGGCACCAGTCTTTACCCCAAGCATGATGTGTGTTTAATTATCTGCTGAATTGCCATGCCCAGAGCAAAGTCATACAAGATGGTGGTGTGCACCGATGGGAGGAGAGTCGAGTCTGGCTGAAGAGCCCCAGCTGCAGCCCCTCAGAGCTCCCTTCCTTTACAGACCCTGCCAGGACTTAGATGAGACCCAACTTTCTCCTTAGACTGCCAAGGCTCCTGGCAGCTTCAGCTAAGCGACTTGTCCTTCATGGAGCTAGAAGGACTCCTGGAGTCATCTTAGCCTCATCCTGTAGGTAGCAAGCAGCTTCCTTCCCACAGCTACAAGTGGCTAAGTGGAGACTTGGGCCAGAGTCTAGGCTGCAGCATAGCGCCCTTTCCGCACAGGGACAGAAGCTGGACTACAGCCCTGAGAAATGTCTGTCCTGTTCATTGCATCCACTTGCGGTTACTTAGAGCAGTGATTCTCAACCTAATGGGTCGCAACCCTCTTGGGTGAGGGGTTTACATATCAAGTATGTGACCTATATGTGAGATATTTACATTACAATTCATAATAGTAGAAAAATTATAGTTATGAAGTAGCAATGAAATAATTTTATGGTTTGGGGTCACTACAACTTGAGGAACCATTATTAGAGGGCCACATTATTAGAAAGGTTGAAAACCACTGAGGTCACCCTCCTATGTGACTTAGGTTTCTGGAATCTATGAAATAGGTATATCCTATCTTTAAAAATGGATGGACCCTTTTTTCAACTAAAATCCTTGTGCATTGAATGCCTACTACTGGTGGAAAATTCTAAACCAAATAGCCAAGAATACTTGTAGATGCTGAGAGCCTGGGGATCCAGCCACCAGCCTGGTCCCTGGCTTACTCTGGTTAAGGACCCTTTCAGCCCTTTCTGTTTCATGCACATAGGGCGTATTCATACCTTGCATGCAGCTGGTGACTTAATCATCCAGCAGAAAGTCCCAGTTGAAGGACTTTCTCTGGGAGAGCTGTGGAACCACATACTTTTTTGCTGAAACCCCACCAGGACATAGAAGTTGCCAGGGACCAGTACATGAATCTAAGAGTGGCCTTTTGGGAACAATACCAAAAAGTGGATGGGTATAAGCGAGGGAGGTTATCATTCCATTAAGTCACTGGAAGCATTAAGCTTCAAGATTCCATCTCATTTCATAGGGACACTCCTGAGAAAAGAGCTTGGGTCAAGCAGACCTCTGTGATTCTTAAATTATCATTAGTGATGACAAGCGGGTGGGTTTGGAAATGTCAAGGTCCCTGATGAGGCCAGGGCTTGGAGGTAAGACTGGCAGCTGTGGTAAGAAGCAGAGCCCTGTGGTCTTGGGACACATGATCTTGGGAGCTTCAACTTGTACCTGTGCCTTGTGTGACTTCATTAGCTTACAACTGAATGGACTGTTGATAAGAACAGGGAGGAGACACCACAGTGGTCCTCTGAAGTCACACTACTCTTGCTGCTGGTGTCTCACATCCAGGGTGTGACATATGCAGTAAGATCCCTGCTGTGGGGCAGCTTCAGGTACTCCGAGGCCCAAAGGACAAGACAGCCACTTATGACCTAATGGCTCCTGTTATTTGTTTTCTGCTCTTAGGTGTTTTCACCTATATCACTCCTTCAGACAGCAGCAGTGAGCACCAGTCTGGTAACTGATCCCTACTGAGCCAACAGTTAACAGTATTTGGGGGTTCTTCAAGAGGTGGGACACCTAGATTAATGAAGGGCCTGCTCATCTTGGTGGCACTGGTATCTAATCAGCCAAGGGTGTCAAAAATGTCTCTTTACCCATAGCAACCACTGCCAGAAAGAAAGAGGCACCTGGGTTCCCAGGGGCTGCCTGCTGTACACAGTCCAGCCGACTCAGCAGAGGAAGCTCCCCCTGAATGCCTTCCATGATCCCCCCTAGATGGCCCCTTCTCTTTGACAATTGTCACCTTGAACTCATTTTTTCCCATGTCCAGTTCAGAATCTGGCAAAGGAGATTGAGGAAGTCCCTATCTTTGACACTGTTCAGACTGTAGCAGTACTGTCGAACTTCATCCATGGCTTTGCTCTTTAGCATGATCTGAGGATTGGTACCACCCCAGCACCTTGGAGAGTGCTAGGAACTCAGGTCCCTACATGATTTATGTGCACATGGAAAAGATGGTTAAAACATGCTAAAGGGGTAGCCTTTTCTACCTGGGTCATCTCAGGGTACATTCACTTCTAGTTGCATGCTGGAGCCACAAGGATTCTTATGGCTGTGCATCACTTAATACATCACAGTGATGCATTCTGAGAAAGGCATCAATTTACATCATCGTGTGACTGTCATGGAGGATGTTGATGCATCCCCCATGCCCAGATAGTACAGGGCAGTCACCCTGCATGGTTTCTTCATACAATGCTGCTGCGTCACATGGCATGCCGTTTACCGATAAAATAAAGTTCTACAGTGAACTTTATTTTATCGGTAAACTTCCTAGTAAGATAACAAATATAGTATGGCTCATCCATAAATGGGTGACATAATTATTAAGTATGTGTCCTGTGCTTTTTTTTGATAGGTGGTTTAGGCTTGCTCACACCACCACCATGTGAATGGAGCCTTGCACAATGAAGTTCAGATGGCTACAGTACCAGTTCTTCAGAGACCCCATTATAATTATAATTATCTGTGACCACCATTGTTTATGTGGACTGCCACAGAATACCATAATTAGCTCAGGATTATAGCTTGAGAAAATACCTCTGCCTTCTCTTTCTCTCTGTCTATTTCCTTCCCTCCCTCCCTCCCTCCTTCCCTCTCTTTTTTTCTAGTAGTGGAGTTTGTTTTGTTTTTGTTTATGTGTATCCCTATGGATGCTGGGCATATATGTGACAGTGCTCATGGAGGCTAGAGGAGTGTTTCAGATCCTCTGGAGCTGGAATTGCAGGTGGTTGTAAGCCAGTAGACCTTGGTATTTGGGAGCAAAATTCTGGTCCTCTGGAAGAGCAGAAAGCACTTGTAACAATTGGGGCTATGTCTCCACATAGCCCTAGTAGAGCTGTGGGAATTACTTTCTTGCCTTCCTTGGCTACAGAGATATCAGAGGATTGCAAAGTTTGCTGCTAGGTTCCTATGGTTTCTCCCTGAAGCTCAGAGACCATATCCTACTAAATATGGTTGAAATGACCATCATTTCTTCTATCTGTTACAATCCCCACTCACTCTAAATGTTTAGCTTGATACATCATAAAATCTAGTGTGTGTGTGTGTGTGTGTGTGTGTGTGTAGCTGAACTCTCATGTTGAACTCTTGTATTTTTGACAGAGCAGTTTGGAAACATGCTTGTTCAGTCAGACTTTTTGTGCTACCTATGAAATGGGAATTTTCCATGTGGAAAACGGAAGGGAGCAGGACAGTCTACAATAGGAAACGGAATGTGAGACATGTCCTCAGAGTCCCCAGAGCAGTGACATTGGCTGCAGTGCCTTGGCCAGGGCTAGAAATGCCAGCATCTCTGTCCGCTCTGCTCTGGCCACACATTCAGTTATTTTTTGTTTGAAGGCAGAAGTTGAAGCCTGAGCCATGGTATTTTTCCTAGAGAGTGGCATCTTCCCACCCCTGCTGCCAATGACCCATATGTACAAAGCCTTTCCCATGGTCTCTGTAGATGTTAATAAACACCCAAAGAGGGCAAGTTAGCTTCTTTATTTGTCCTAGGGTATCACTTTTTCTTCTCAGGTGTGACATGTGTTTACCTATGGTACCAAATACCAGTGTAACCTCCAAATGCTGTGTGAAAATGTCTAGAATCTGAAGATTAACAGTCAGCCCTGGCGTTCAGGACCCTAACCACTCCTGGCTACAACATGAATTGTTGTAAAGACGATTATCTTTCCTAAGAAGCTGGGTTGCCCTTTGGGGGTTGAGCCTGTAACTCCCAATGTTTGCCTTCAGTGGACCATGTGCATATAGCAGGTCACACAAAGGTATTAGAAAATTCATTTACTTCTGCAAGGGAGCTCAGGAAAGAAAGCACAAAGGGCCAGTTACCAAAGTGGAAAGAAAGCTCAGGAGTCCTGGCCTGGACCTAGCCCAAAGCAGTTGTTTTCAAACTTGGGGAACTTTCAAATGGCTATAAATGCAAAGGGAACACTGCTTAGCAGAGCTAGCCCCTGGCTGGGTTTTCTTCTATTATTAATGCATAATGCCTCATAGAACCTGTCTTTATCTGTAGGCTTGCCCTCATGGCCTTGACTGCCCAGCAAGTCTTACCTGGTTCCCATGCAGCCTAAGCTTGCTAGATATACCTGGTGCCATTTGCAACCAAAGTACTGGATATACAGGTCAACCAGTTGTTTCCCTTGATTTAGGTTCTTGGCCAACATTAAAAGACCAACAGGAAAAGTTAACAAAATGCAGTAATGTCTAATTGTGGTTCATTTTCATCCTAATGCTTTAAAGACAATAGCATCAACACTTTATAGAGAGGAAAATAAAGTCCAAGAACCCCTGATAAAAAACACAGTCAGAGTTTAAACTCTTTGTGAGTATTAAAGACCACATGCTATATGTCTTACAGCTTATCAGGTGGCATTTAAAATAAGTCCCAGATCTACTAGATATACAGGAGACAAGCAGTGTGGTTTACTGTAAGCTTTACCAGGATCCATTCAAGCCAGCACACATATCTGTGTCTCCTTCTTTTCTATTCTCCACAAACAGACATTACTAATTGATCACACATGTCTATCTCCTTCTTTTCTGTTCTCCCCAGAAAGATATTACTAATTGATCACACATATTTGTCTCTCCTTCTTTGCTGTTCTCCACAGACAGGCATTACTAATTGATCACACATATCTGTCTCTCCTTTGCTGTTCTCTATAGACAGACATTACTAATTGAGCCTGGAACCCTTCCCACTGAGTCCCAGTTCCTAACCTCCTTAACTTTACAGGCAGCCACTGCCAATATATTCTGGTTAGAAACTGATCCTCCATCTTGTATGGGAGAGGCTATGCTAAGACAGTGCATTCTTAGGTTGCACTGACATGGCCTCCTCTCCAGAAGTGGAGGAAGTGTTTGTTCTGCTAAGCCCTTTCAAAGTTAAGCAGGCCTGGGAAGTCTGCGCTTAGTGTGAGAGGTCTCTTTTAAGGACTTTAGTTGGACATGCTCTCAAGGGCAATGAGGGAGAAAATAGCTGGTGTTAGAGAGGCACAGGGACATAAGCACCTGAGGGCACACTAGAGTCTGCCAGGACCCTCTCCATCTCATCTTTTCTTTTTCTTTTTTTTCCCACCTCCTCCCCTCCT
>LOJH01047859.1:0-13129 GCA_001685095.1 Ellobius talpinus
TAAATATGCTTTCTTTTTTCCATTTGATTTTTTTTGCTTCTTTATCAAAGATCATGTGTTTGAAGATGGGTGGATTGATATCCGGGTCTTCTATTCGGTTCCAAAAAAATTTCTTTATAGCTAATACAAATAATGAAGTGAAAACAATATTAAGTCTCTAATCTTTAATTCTGGGACTTCTGCTCTTGTGGGAGATATATATATATATATATATATATATATAAAATTTTCTTTTTGGCTTTTGTATTGACAACTGGTCTCTTATTATTACCGAAGGCCCTAGTTTCCTCACTATGTTACCAGATGTGGTCAGTGTGACTTCCTTCCTCTCGGGAGTGGCTGCTGAGAATAGCAGATCCCCCACAGAAACCTATGTTGAGGTTACTCTTACATCTGAACCTTCTAAGCTAGGAAGCCCAATTTAAATACTGTTGGCCTCACTCCATTTTCTCAGCCTTCCAACTCTTGTCAGCAGGCCAGCGAGCAGATCAAGAAGCTGCTGATAATGTTGCTGGCTGCGTGATTCAGTTCACCCTCTAGAGGCTTTGGCCTTGGCCAAAGGGAACACCACGAGTCTCTCAGGTTGGTCCATTGATTTCAAAAGAATTGGCAAGACCATCGCTTAGAGTCAGGTGAGGACCAGAGGTTCTGGGATGGATCTGAGCCCCCACTGAAAGCAGTGCTCGCCAAAGCTCTCCAGGTCTCAGTAGCACACTGGCCTTTGTTATACACTGCCGAAACACTCTCCTAAAAGAGGTCCACAGAAATCATTGCCATGTGAATGGAACACGCACGGTGCTAAACATTTACTCTAAGCCAAATCCTAAATCTAAGTTCTTTGAACATTTCACTGAAGTAGTGATCTCTGTGTTGCAAGTAAAAACACTAAGACTACAGTGTTAAATAACTTGACCAAGTCCAGGAGAAATGAAAGGGTGAGTGTGGGTATGGCCAGCCTTGGGATTTGGAAATGAGAAAGTGCATTGCTTCCAGAGAACAGAAATATAATATTAAAACTGACTAAAAGTCAGACTACATATCTTTTCATCATTTAAAACATTTTGGTAAAATACACATAACAAAGACTTTTCCATCTCGGCCATTTTTTAAAGTGTACAGTTCAGTGGGAGTGAATTTACCTTGTTCTATAACTGTTACTATCGTCTACAAAACCCTTTCTGTCACCCAAACTGAAATCTTGTGCCCCTATCCAGTGACCTTTCTTCCTCCTCAGTTCTGAAAAGCCACCACAGGTACCTCCTGTGAGAGGAACTCTCTAACAGTGATCTTTTGGGTCTCACTGATTTCACTTAGTGTAATGTCCTTAAGGCTCATTCACATTATGCATGTACTGGAATTCCCTGTCTTCTTAATGATAAATAATATTCTGTTGTATGCCTATGGCATATGTGGCTTGCCTATTCATCTGTCAGTGAACATGGATGTGGCTTCTATTTTTGGTTACTGGGAATGATGTTACTACAAACGTGTGTGTATGTGGGTGTTTTGTTTAAATCACAGTGTACTAGCCACTCTGAATACTGTCAGTGGTAAGGCATTCAGAACTCTTTTGGCCTTGGCTTCATGACTACTGGGATTTATAGGAATGTGTCACCACACCCAGCCACTCAGCTTCTAATGTGAAAGCAATTGTGGATGCTATTGGATTTTAATAATGTGTGTGACTAAAGCCTTTGCATGGGCTGACAGGTTGCGAGGTGTGTTCAAATCTCGATCTGTCTGAGTCTGTGCTCTGACTTCTGCTCTAATGTTTAATTATTTACTAGCAGGTTTGCCCATTTTCTAAAGACAGCTTGGTCTCTGCTATCGGTGTAAGGGTCTCACCCCCTCTGCCAAGCCTAAGAGCAGGTGAACATGGCCTTCTCTTCCTCAAGGGGCTCTACTCTTCGTGGGGAAGAAACGTGGTGTGATGGCTCGAACAGTTTTAGGGAATCGACCGGCGTCTCGTTTTTGTGTTGCTTTTGTTTATACGCTGGAATCCGTATGGTAAGATGGGAGGGTTGAGGCATGGTGAGGAACAGGGGAACTCAAAACCCTTTCCCTTCTCCATGCAGGTGGACAGCCCCCCACTTTGTCTACAGATGCACTCACCTAACCTCCCCATGTCTTAACACCTCTTCTCTTTCTAGCGGGCTAAAGTGGGATTGTTTGGTTTGGCTCAGGACATTGGATAGAGTCTTAATTGGCAAAGGCAGGAGCGCCTAACTATGGTTTGTCTTTGAGGAAGAAATAGGGGAGGACCCTCATGGCAATAAATGAAGGCAAGGAATTTGTAGTGTTGTAGTGTGTGGCAGAGTCAGATAGGAAAAGTTGGTGGTTTTCTGCCATGTTGGAAAGTCAATCTATACTGACTAGAACCATGTGCTGTGTTTCCAGGCAGCTGCAAAATATCTGTGGGGCACCTGCAGATGGTGGGGAGTATTGTTGCAGAGGGAGGGTGCTACCTGACGGCACCCTAGAACTGGAACTCAGCAGCTCAGCATGTAACCACAGCATCACAGTTTTCTGTGAAGAAATAGTTTTCTGGTCTTTCATGAATTCAGAATTCTTGGGTGAGCTCATGATGAAGGGTGGGACAGGGAGGGGACCCATGGATTAAATTCTTATGAGTCAAGAGGGAGAGACGGAGGAGTACATTTAGTTTCAATTTTAGAAATAATGGAATGTAGCTTTTTTTTGCACCTGAGTGGCAAAGAGTAAAATTCATGCATATTATACAAATAAACAAGTGATTGCAACAGAGTGGTACAAATGTTTGAGAAAGCATCAGGTCACAGAGAGCTCTAGGAGAGAGAAAGAAAGAAGGCCTCTTGGGAAGAAATGTCTAAGCCAAGAACAAACAGCATTAGCCAGAAGACGGGTGTTGGGAAAGCAGAAGAATGTTCCAGACTTGGGGAATTAAAGGCACAAAGGCCCAGTGGTTGAAACGGTGTCAGGGGAAACCTAGGATGAGTGGACACAGGAGTTATGGAGAAAAAGGTTGGTGCTTGGTCAGGTAAGATAGGAACAGACTAGGAAGACTCCACCCTGGGGAGGAAGCCATGGATTTAACTTCCTGAAGGCAATGGGGGAAATATGCGTGCTCAATGGAAATGTGTGGCAGGGCAAGAACTAGGGTTTGGAAAGGCCACTTGACTTCCAAGGTGGCAAGAAGGGCTGGCTCTGTCTGCTGACTCAGCAGCTTAAGGGAGGCAGGATTCTCAGAATTGGTGGCGCTATGTTCTCTACACAGCTCCAAGCGAGGCTGGGCTCTGTGTCTTTCTCCTAGCTTCTAGTGTTGCCAGCAGTCCTTCCTCCAGCCTGGCTTGCTGAGGCATCATCCAGCATATGCCTTTGTCATCATGCGGTGCTCTCCTTGTGTCTCGAGTCTCCACGTCATCTCTTCTCTGTGTGCGTCTCTATCTCTTTGCATCTTGTTACGAGGCCAATGAACAGAATGGATTTAGGTTTTCCTGCCCCGGTGTGTGGCTTCATCTTAACCAGCAGTATCGAGAAAGACGCCCTTCCACAAATAGTTATGTTCAAAGGTTTCGGGAAAGGCAAGAATTGGTGGTGGGCTCTTGTCTACATGGAGTACGTTTCATGGAAGCACACCAAAGCTGACTATGAATTATGGGACACCAGACATCTGCCTCATCAGTAATTTCCCCTTGCTAAGGGTTCACTATGCAAACAGGGGCAAACACACTGCAGAAGATTGCTCCCACGAGCTGTGTGGGAGTCGCAGGAGCCTGTCAGATCCTCTCTAATGAGAAGTCACATTTTGTTCAGATTGTCATCGGGGTTTTTATAATTTGCTTATAAAACCGTTGACATGGAATGGCAGAACAATGACCCTTTCAACTTCCCTCCAGGTTTACATTGCCTGCAGAGCATCGGCCATGTGCAAACACATCTGGCTGCCTATCATCTGAACTTCATCTGGAGAAGCTTCTGCCAAGGTTCCAGGAATAGAAAGATTACAACATGTGTATACTCACTTCAGCACGTGTTGTTTTCTCCATTGAGATAGCATGTATTACTACTGCGGCATAAGCTCTAAGTCTCCATGGACGTGTCTAAGGAATAATGCTAAGCCAATATCCATGTCTGAAGAGGTGAAAGCAGCGAGGAAAGGGCTGAGTTGTGTGACCTGATTGTTACCCAGAGCCGTGGTAATGTCCTGGCCCCGTTGTAACCTTGGTCTTGTGGCTCCTGATACTACCGAAGGCAGAGAGGATAGGGCTGTACAGAGCTGACCCCGCCCCTCACTGACTGCAACCCTAGGAAGAACTGGTCCTGCCCCTCACCAGTTGCATCATTTGGTAGAGTGGATCCTCCCGTCTCCCTTGGGCAGTACAATAGAGTTGACCCTGTTCGTGGGGTCGTGGGTGAGCTGGCCGTGAGGGTGTGAAAATGGAGAACAGGTCCTGCTCCCCTTGTCTGCCATGTGGTGGTGTGGGTAAGGAAAGGGTGCTTCCCCCTTCCCTCTGACCCCTGCAGCAGGTGAGCCAGCTGACCTTTCCCTTTACCAGGTGCAGTACTCCCGGAAAGCCCTGCTCTGCACCGCGTCTGGGTAGCACAGAACTGACCCGGTCTACAGGGTGCTGTGAGCCGCTCTGAGAACGTTAATATGGGAGATCTGACCCCACCCCCATCTCCCATATAGTGTCAGGGACGAAGAGAGACACCCCCCCCACTGCCCCTGCCACTCCTCATTGCCTGTGGCGGGTAGGAGAGCTGGCCCTGAGGTCATAAGAGCAGGAGAACTTTCCCTGCACCTCACCGACTGTGGTACTCAGTAGAGTGGTCCTTGTACCTAGACTGGGCAATACAATAGAGCTGGCCCTCGTTGGGTAGGTGTGGGTGAGTTAGCCCTGAGGGAGCGAAAGCAGGAGAACCAGCTATGCCCCTTGCTCATTGCAGTTTAGGATGAGCTAGCCTGGGCAATGCTAGAGAGCTTACCCTGGTGGTAAGTACAGGGGAGAACTAGCAGGCTGACCAACCCTGCAACTACCTAGGCCCAGAACCAGGGTTATGAGTTGGCCCATCCCAACATCCACCCCATCTATGATGTGCTGAACATGTGAAGGGCACGTTCTGCAGATCCAAAGCTGCAGAATCCCCACAACAAAGGACAACAATATATCCAAGAGTAGTCCCAGTGATGGCCTAGTATCAATAACGTAGTAGAAACCAGCAGCCTTGAACCAGACCAACAACTCTTCCCAAAGAACACTTGCACATAAAGACATATGGATAAAAGGGTGAACTCTGTGACCCACCCTGTCACACTGCAGCTTCCCTACCGAGATTTTTTTTCTTCTTTCCTTCCAGCTTTCCTTCCTTCCTCCCTTTCTCTTTCTCCTTCCCTCCCTCCACTCCCTCCCTCCCTCCAATACCTTCTCTCTCTCTCTCTCTCTCTCCTCTTAGATTTTGATTTATTGGGGGAGATTGCAAGGGCAAAGGGTGAAAACAAAGGGACAGGGAGATGAATGGGATTGAGATGCATGATGTGCAAGGCTCAAAGAATAAATAAAAAGAAAGTTAAAAAAATACATGCCAACTTTTAGGAAATCCCAAATATAAAATTTGAGTGTTCAATTCTTTTAGGTAGAGAAAATATTCTTACTTTAATTTTGAAGTCAAAATCTGTTTATATTTTGGAAGTTTATCAGGAAATTCAAAGATAAAGGTTATATTTGTATCATTAAAAGATAGTTTTAAATATTGACCAAAATTATAAAACTGGGACTTTTGGCAACCAATTTCATTTTTGCATTGTATGTATACTTAGTATATGATAGCCCCTTTCTGTGTGATTTACAGTGTTATGCCTCACCATCTATAAAATAAACACATCTTTCTATGTATTATTTGGTAAGAGACTTAATATTTTTCTTGTCTTTAGTGTGGAGTAGAACTGTGAGTTTTATTGTTTACTCTTGAATTTTGACCATGACTTTTATAATCATGCCTCTTTTGGAGGCCACACATAGAAAAGAATTCACTGAAGGGTCTAGGCTGTTTTCTGGCTCTTCCAAGAAAACTCTTCTGGGTCCTGCCAATCACAGCTTCTGTAATTAGATTTTGTATTTTGTCAGATTGCCATCGGTGCTCTTTTCTTATTTTCTTATAAAATTATTGAATTAGAATGGGGGAACAATGACCCTTTCTCCTTCCCTCCAGATTAATGTTACCCTTTGGCAAGAGCATGCAAATCAACAACATGCAAATCACCCTATCTGTCTGTCAGCTGGCCAGCTGGTTTCCCGCATGCCTGGTGGAGTAGTTGAAGGCAGTTTGTTTACTTTCTTCTTTTCACTTCACTTTTTAGAAACTAAGTATGGAGGGCACCGTTTCAAAAATGATGGGAGCTTTATTGTACCTAATTTGTTGACAAATCCATTATAGGATCCGTTGGAACACATGGCCACATCTTTTCTTTTTAGGCACTAGAAAAACATTATTTGGCAGTTTTAGAATTTTGTCCAGGGTTAAACATTACCATGCATACTTTATGGATATAATAGCAACCCATGCACCACCATTTTATCAGCTGTCTACTCTGTACCAGGAACCATGCTATCAGTTTGTCCATATGCTCTCATTTATTCTCCTCGAGCCTGAGGTCAGTTTTATTCTCCCATGAAGGATGAGGGCCACAGTTGCTCCTTTTCATATCCACGTGACTTTCAAGCAAAGAGCCAGTGTCAGCCTCAAGACTATCTGGTTCGTTAGCCATGCTCCTGACTTCAGCTCTGATAGCTTGTGAGATCCTTCACAAAATGACATCATTGTGTTTTCCCAAGTTTTACTCCATGTGCTTGCCTTCTCTAAGAACTGTGCCTTAGTTTTATCCTCAGTGCTGTGCCTCATATTCCATAGTGGGGTTCTCCATAAGTTCTTGAATAAATGGGTTTAAAACACCCTTCTCGTTTCCATTTGTATCCCTATGTGTAGAATTAGGAGTCTGTTTTGTCCATTCTCCTCCAACACCTGTCTTCTTGCCCATGACAGTTACATACAGTCACTCAGTGATGTCAGTGTATCCAGCAGCCATGGTCCTTATAATATTCCCCCTCGTCTATGATTTAAGGAAAGCCTTGGATTTCAACTTTTGCAGTCTGATGACTGTCTCAAAGGCCAAGAACATAAAGTCCAATGGAAAATGAGTAGCCTTCTTTTGGCTTTTACCAATTAATATTTTATCAACTGCTAAACACAAACTTTAGATCACTGTATTTTCATCTTTAAACACAAATTAGTACTCTTTTTAAAAAGATAGTGTTCTTTTAGTTCTTTTCAATTTCATATAATATTTTTCCCTTTTATAAAACATAGATTCTTTTCGCATAGATATTATCTGAATAGTGTCCCCTTCTTCTACTCCTTCCAGTTCCTCCCCAGCTCATCTCCCATCTGAATCCCCTCTCTTTCTATCTCTCATTACAAGAGACAGGCTTCTAAGAGACAACAATAAAACATAACAAAATATCGTAAGATGAAACAAAAACTATCATATCCAAGTTGGAGAAGGCAAGCCAACAAACAGAAAAATAAAAGTAACAAGAAAAGGTACAAGAATCAGAGGCCCAACCGTTCTCACATTTAGGAGTCTCATTAAACTACTAAGCTGAAAGCTATGATATACACTCAGGTGACCTGGTGCAGACCCATGTAGGTCATGTTTGCTGCTTCAGTCTCTGAGTTCTTGTAAGCTTCTCTCAGTTAATTTACAGGGCCCTGCTTTCTTGGTGTCTTCTGTCTCCTCTGTCTCCCCAATTTCCTCTGCCACCTCTTCTACAGGGTTCCTTGAGCTCTGAGGGGAGGGATTTGATGGAGACATCTTATCTAGAGCTGTGAGTTCCAAGGTCTCCCTCTCAGCATAACCATCTGGCTGTAGGTCTCTATACTTGCTCCCATCTGCTGTAGGAGAAAACCACTCCAATGGTGGTTGACTAAGGCACCCATCTATAACAGAACATCATTAGGAGTCATTTTATTGTTACTTTTTTTAAAAAAAAATCAGTGTTGACCCAGGTTTCCTGTCCTGCCTGATCCCGCAGCCGTTCAGTCCCAAAGAAATACACAGAGGTCTACATTAATCATAAACTGGTTAGCCTAGTAGCTCAGGCTTCTTATTAACTCCTATAACTTATATTAACCTATAATTCTTGTTAGCCACGTGACTTGGTACCTTTTTCAGTGAGGCAGTCACATCTTGCGCCCTCTGCTTCTGGGTGATGACTGCAGACTGTGTCTTTCCTCTTCCCAGAATTCTCCTGTTCTCACAGCCCCACCTCTACTTCCTGCCTGGTTGTCCTGCCTCTACTTCCTGCCTGGCTACTGGCCAATCAGCATTTTATTAAACAAGTACAAGAACAAAATAGGGTAAAACCATTGTTCCATTGCATGGATATTTATCTTTGTTGGTTACAAGATGTTATGGATAATAGACTGAACAAAAAGCTAAACAAAGGATATTAGATTCAGAGTTTTAAAAAAGGGGGGCAGTGCTATGGGACAAATCGCACAAGTTTTATGCTACCATTGCCCTAGCATATTTTGCAGGCAGGACAGATTATAGATCAAAGGTTTTGTGGTTGGACTGGTGTTTATATTTCTTTCTCAGTAGCCCACAGAGTACCTTTCCATGCCAAAGGCACTAGAACATGAGGGTGAAGAGTGTAGGTAGGCACCAGCTTGACCTCTTCACATTCAATGAGTCATGTGTAATTTTATCTTCAGCAATGGGGCTTTCTGTCAGTTTGTGGGGAGCAACCTATTGTCTCAGCAACAGCCTGTATTGTTTGGAGATTTAAGGGGAACCTTTTTTGACTAGTAACTTGATTGGATGAAACCCTGTCCTGGTTTTGTTTGGTGATAAGAGATGGCCAGTTGGGGCCCCATCTCTCTCATTAGAAAATGAAATTAGTTTCAGTGGAAACTTCATTAGGATAACCTTCATATATTATAGGAAGTTTCCACTGTACTTGGTTTCCATACCACCCCTCAAATGTCCTTCAGTTCTAGCTGTCTTTCTTCTCTTTCCCTCCCTCAACCCCACTTCCCCTGCCCATTCCCACCTAATCCTCCTGTTTTCATCCTCCCTCTCCAAACCACCCAAAAATCTATTTTATTTTCTTCTCCCATAAGATTCATGTGTTCACCCTAGTACCTTCATCTATCTCTAATCTCTCTGGGTCTATGGGTTGTAGCTTGGTTATCATTTATTTAGTGACTAATAGCCAGATATAAGTGAATGTATACCATATTAACTTTCTGGGTCTGGGTTACATCACTTAGGATGATTTGTTTTCTAGTTCCCTCTATACTTGCAAGTTTTATGGCTTCATTTTTTAAGAGCTGAGTAATACTCCACTGTTGCCATATCTTCTTTACCCATTCTCTTGTTGAGGGGCATCTAGGTGTTTTCAGTTTCTTGCTATTATGAATAGAGCAGCAATGAACTTGATTGAGCAACTCTCTCTGAGGTAAGATAAAGCAGCCTTTGCATATATGTCCAAAAGTGGCATAACTGTGTCTTGAGATAAATAAGTTCCCATCTTTCTGAGGAACCTCTGTACTGGTCTCCATAGTACTCTTATTGCCCATGACCTTTTACTTTAGGAAGTGGTCATATTTAAATCAGTAATATATTGAGCACTTCTTGGCCTTGGCTCTCACTTGTTTATTCATTCATGAAGTCATAGTTCAAGTATAATTTTTATCACGTCAAACTGTTGGCATGAGACTAGGATAAAGAGGCTTTCCTAATACTCAAGGGATTTTGAGGTTGATGGCAACCTCAAAAGTGGAAGAAACAAGATGATTTTAGTCTTTAAAATGGATAGATAATTTACATAGGCTTTGGCTAATATAAACAAATTCTGTTCTTTACTTACTTTGCCTACAGCACATACACACACATACATACACACACATGTACATACACACACATACAGACACAGCTAGTATAGTTGAGGATTATCTCTTTCTAGCCAAAAATGCTAAAGTTTTGTTGACAATTTGAAACAGATTTGACCTTTGATCTAATGTGTTTTCTAAATTGTTAGTTCCTAGGGGAGAGAACTGGACTGTAGCTAGATAAAAGGGATCTAATAAAAGATGCAAGAAACGAGATTGAACTCAGTAGGGGAACCCTCCACCTAGATCTATGCCAGCTAGGAAAGAGTGGGTCCAGGTTGTCCATAGTGAGGCTCTAGAGTGACTAGATCTGGACTGAATAGGGCACTACAGCAAATAGCTGGAAAGAGAGGATTCTGTCTGAAATCTTTCAGGTTGCCCTATCAGGGGATCTGTCCACTTAAAAATGGTCTCCTTTGTACATCTCTTTTTAAAATAGTGTATGTTACTTATGGTCATATTTATTGCCATTACCTCCTTATCCGCCTTTTATTCCCTCTTATTTCCTTCCTTCCTCAACTAATTTCCCCAGTACTGCCCCCCTTCCATGACCCAGTGAGCTACAGAACTATATTAGGGTTACTTATAGGAACTTAGGTGAAGGGTTATTTAAAGAAACAAGGGCACCTCACTAAGTGGCTACACCACTGGAGAAAATATCTCCCTTTCCCCCCTTATCTATTAATGATTAAGTCCTCAAGGAGGGGTGGGACCCCATGAGCTCCTCCCTCATCTGTACTAGGATGCTGGTGGGCCCAGTCTGAAGCAGATAATCACAGCTGCCCTGAGTTCAAGTGTGCAAGGGACAAGCATGTCGTTCCCAGCAGGTGTTCCACACACTCCCCCATCCTCTGCCTCTTACATTCTTTCTACCCCCTTTCCATACTGTTCCCTGTCCCTTGGGAATAGAGGTGTCCAGTTCATGACAGCATTCAAGTGTCACTTATCCTCAGCACACCAATCATTGATTGATTGATGTGAGTTATGAGCCCGTGAGCTTATTCCAGACTGCTAAGGAAAAGAAGCGTCCCTGAGGAGGGCCGACAGCAGCAGAAGTCTGTGGCTACAAGCACAGATAAAGAGAAGGCAATCTGATGAGCCCATCATGGACGATTAGAGAAATAACAACAGTAACTGCTCCACTAGGGCCTATCACTGACCTAGCAGTGGCCTTTGGGCTAGATTTACAGTGGCAGAGGAGGACACCTATGGAGTAAGCCTCAGTTCCGGGCAGAGAGCAACTGGTCAACCCTGTGGTAGACATTGTCGTTATTGTACCCGTGGTCACATCTCGCTTGGCTTGTTGATAACGTTTCATGCAAAATCCATAGCTGAGTGAAACTGCTCCTGTCAATTCTTCCCTAGTGGCCTTGGACTCCTTGATCCTTCTTAGACTCTGAGGGGCAGCCCATCTCTCTTAAAGTGACATTACCTCCTATTAACTGCTATTTATACAGCTATTCTGGTTCATTTCTTTTATTTGATCATTAACCACCATTACACTGCTATGTATTAGAGACATGCAAAAAAAATGACTTAAGTCAACATGTTTTCAGAGTAGCAGGAGAAGTGGCTGGGCCAAATAGCACAGCTGCTCATCATAACCTTGAAGACAACAGAAGTTTTAGCTCTAAGTTACTACCTCAAGATGCTTATAATCCATGTTTCGAAGCATGCCTCTGAGCACAGCATTAAGTATGAAAACACATGTTGTGTCTGCCCCAGTTCTTATCAAGATGTGTGGTTTGATATGTGCAAATAAAGTCTACTTTCTATAATAAGATCACACTTTTGATGATAAATTATTATGCATTCAGGCATTGAGCCCTTACAAATAAAATCACCTCCCTTAAATGCCACATGTGTTTCCCCTCTTAAAAGATTTCTGCAAACGCCCTATTTGAGGGATAAGTTGTGTGAATATCTTGACCCTTCATTCCTAAATACCTGGTCATACCTCCTAAGCACCTCTTCAAAGCAAAAGCATCCTTTTAAGCAACTCTAAGTCAAAAGTTAGATTCAAGAATTTTAATGGCAAGCTGCATTCCTGTGTCCTGCAGCATCTGCTCTGGAGTCAAGTTTCCCCAATCCTCTCAGTAACTAAATGCCCCAGGTGACATTTCTTTTCAAATGCAGAAGCCAGTACCAGGTCACACACATCGCTTGGCTGGTACTCCCCTTGTCTTCTTGACTCTTGAGCAGTTTCTCTCTGTGTCAATGATGAAACCCACACTCGTGTGTGTAGCAGGGCTTCATTTGGATTTGTTTAGTTATTCATCCATGCTGGTTTTCAGAGTTCCCCAGGGCCCAGGTATGATGTGGAAGCGAGGCCCAAGTTCTTCTGGATGGCTGCTGTCCATGCAATCCATGTGGGTGTCACTACTTCATCTTGTCCCAGTCTTCTCAAGATGACTAACCTGAAGGCCACCCATCCCTTTACCTGGTAACCCACTGCTCATAACTAATGACTGGGCACTTTATGATCTATGACTGGGGAGTTTAACCCCACCCCGAGACCACATTTACTAATGTTAGGTTGTGCAGGTGTGGGCAACGCTGTACGTGAGACAAGAATCCAGCCTGGATGTACTGTCCCAAGCCAGTGCAATCCCTTACAGCACACAGAAAATGGCCTTTTGCAGGAATCCTCCTACAGACAGGTTCACACTCTGATCTGTAAACATATACTTGGACAAAAACCTATAAACACCTCTTTCAACAACAACCAGTAATTTTCAGACATAATTTCTGAATCCAAATTGAGGAAAAAATTATAACTCTCCGGGAGCATAATTGAGCTTAAGATGTGCTCAATTTACATTACTAAATAGACCATCCAAAGCATTTATGTTTGGGTTACTTTAGTGACTTTTGGCTTTTTTTAAGAAAAGTAGTAAGTTCTTGCCCTAACACCTACACAATTAAAAGGCCCGTTGAAAGGATGTTTACAAAGACTGATGGAGCAATTTAAATACAAGTGTAAATTCAATCCTCTATCCCAGGGTGTACAATTCTGAGACTAGAAGGTTTTCCATCCTCAACTAATTTTTTATCTTTTGCTACTTCGTGGTCCATTTTCTTTTCTTTTCTTTTTTTTTGTCTGTTTGAAAAACACATTACCTTTTTTCATTTTCTTGACTTCATTTTTTTATTTCTAAATTTAAACTTTTATTTATTTATTTGTATTTACTTTCTTTTT
>LOJH01047862.1:0-13129 GCA_001685095.1 Ellobius talpinus
CCTATCAAAAGGCCAAGGCAGTTTCTTTATTAACCATTGAAAGTAACACATAGAAGACCCACCTACATCAGGCCCTAAACCAGGAACTCATCAGAGTCACTTAAGGGTTAGAGAGGGCCAGCATCACCAGAGCAAGCAGAGCAGGGTGGCTAAGGTAAGGACCTATGGACATGAAAATCACCCGTGTTTTGCTCTATCATTATAAGCCACTATCAGTACTCTTTGAGGGAGTGAAACAGCAGATTCATACATTCAAGGGATTGTTTCATCTCTTGGAGTATTGTAGAAGGGGAATATGGAAACCCAAAGTAAGGTGGTCTAGCTCCAGTCTCTGCCTACAGTCCGTGATTGGACTAGGTCTGGAGTGGTGGATGTGGCGAGACGTAGTTTGAATTAGCTTAAAATCAATAGCACTCGCTGGTCAAATGTGAGCTATGATTCAAGAAGAGGAGTCTGATTAAGGAGTCTTAACTTTGAGCTTGAATGACCTAGTTTGATGGAGCCATTTGGCTCACAAAGGAAGGCTTGGGGAGGAATGAGTTTGGGAAGCACAGCACAAGTTGTGAACATTTAACCTGGAGCTGCTTATTCAACACTCAGACAAAGGGTTTGGGAGAGCAACTGGACACATTGGGGAGCAGAAGGGACATATGGGCCTGAGGTTCCTGATAAGGACTAGAAAGGCAGATAAGAGAGTCATGGATATTACAGATGGTATGAGAAAGAGTGCCTAGAGTAGTGGTTCTCAACCTGTGGGTTGTGACCCCTTGGGGGGGCATATATCAGACATTGACATTACGATTCATAACAGTAGCAAAATTACAATTATGAAGTAGCAATGAAAATAATTTTATGATAGGGGTCTCCAGGACACGAGGAACTGTATTAAAGGACCACAGCATTAGGAAGGTTGAGAGCCACTGGTTTAGAGAGAGAGAGTGGAGAAGAGAAGAACAGAGGGAGAGAAATGGGAGAGGGGGGAAAGAAATGATGAGGGAAAAAGACAAGAGGTCTTTAGGCATGGTCTTGGGAAATCCAGCGCTAGGCTAGACAAAGACACTGAGGGATGTGGAAGGGGAGAAACCAAGAAAACATGACATCAAGAAGGGGACCATCTACTGATAGTAGCTGCTGGGAACCTGTGCCCCGTGAAGCATGAGGGGGATTGCGGTGCTCCTCAGCAAAATCCAAAAAAGGAAAATTGATTGAGACAGACCCCCCAAAACAGTCAATGTTAAACTATGGATGGGAATTAAAGGCCTGGGAAAGACTGGCCGGTTCGGTCTTTGTGAGCAGTTTCACATTAGACGGACCTGTCAGTGGGGGATGACGGGGAAGGAAGAAAGATTTCGCTGGTGCTGACTGATGTGCAGTTCCCCGAGTGTGGTGAGAAACCCACAGAAAACCAACAGACTGCCGCTTGTCTGTGAGTCAGCCTGTGAGAACCCCTCCCGTGGGCAGTCCTGAGCGCCTGAGGATGAGAACCACTGCTCTTAACCGGATCGGACAAAGGAAATGTGTACGGGAGCAGCTTGAGATCATGGTCTTTTAAGGCCTCTTGGGTGCTGATAATGATCAGCTGGCACCCATATTCCCACCCAGGGAGACAGGCTCCACCTGACACAGCACCCTGGAGCTGTGGGAGGTACCAGCTGACTCACCAAGCTCTGACATGAGGGCCAGTCACAGCTGTCAGACTCCTGTCCCTGTAACGTCTGTAATATCAGTGCAGCCTCCTCCAGCCCTTTCCCAAGAGAACATGGCAGGGCTGGGAGGGGTAGGGCTGAGCTTTCCAACCATGACCTCCTGGGCTGCGGCTGGCTTCCTTTGAACTTCACCCCTGAATTTTGTGTTGTTTTGCTCTTTTACCAAGTCTTCCTTTATGACAGAGGTGCACAGGAAGTACCAGAAACTTGATATGAGCTCTGATTCCTTCACACACACATACACACACGAGAGAGAGGGAGAGAGAGAGAGAGACACCACATCCGAGAGCATCTTCCTCAGCCTCCTCAACAAGACCGCCAGGTGCTCTGGCTGCCATCAGAACTCCTTGAGAGCATTCCAAAACACGGTGTGAAGCTACCACACTCAGAATCACACGCAGTTCAGATGGCATCTACTGACTGAAAACAGAGCTTCCCCCCCCTCGAAACTGTTTGGGCGATTAAAAAGCACAGCTGTGTAGCACCCATCAGGAGAGATACTGAAGGAAAAACAATTCACATAAACCTGTGTTTAAATGAAGGAGGTCCAGTAGCCATCAGGGGACAAGAGAAATGAAGATCGGATATTGCTCCATATGAAATACCTTGCCACTCCAGGAAATGCTACTGAGGCAGAAGGCAAAGGAACACTCTATGCTAACAGGCCTGGATGGAGATCTTGCTGGGGTTCCTTTCGTTCTTTGGTTATTTTGAAGGGACCCGAGGAAAGGCATGGCTATGCAGTTGTTCAGGAGTTGCAGGGATGCTGGACAAGCATTCTCAATGGAAAGGGAGGCTTGCTCTTGGTTTATGAGTGATGAAACCCTGCCAGCCTTTCACAGATATATCTAAAAGTGGGAAAGAGCCTGGCAACAAGGGCTGAGCATTGAAATCAGAATGAACCAAACAAGGCTGAGGGCTGGAAGCTGGAGAAAAGCACATCTGCGCTCCTCATGCTCTCACCAAATACACAGCCTGCTGCACCCCTCCAGCAGAGGATTTAGTTCTTGGATGCGAAAACCTCACAACCTTCGTTGCCGAGGACACCGGGAAAGAGATGCGGTGGAAGATGAGCCAAGAGCATCGTGTGTGCTCCCCACGCAAAAACATCCAAGAGGATGTGGAATGTGTTCAAGGGCCAGGAAGCGGGGCTGGCAGGCTTGGGGCTTGCTGAGCCAATGTATTTATCTGCCACTGAGCCTCAAGGACACTGCTTTCAGTAGGGCTTGTGTAGATCAATGGGAAACAGCTGTGGGAAATCATGAAGCTAGTCTTCACCATCGTTCCTGTGCTCTGGCTTCCCTTTCCTTCCTAGAACTAAATCTCAATGATCGAGTACGACTTCCCTGGGCCAGAGAAGTCCTTCCAGACCAGTTTGCCCAGGTGCCAGGGGTCTGGAGTAAGGATGAATAAACTTGTGACTGTTGTAAATTACTTATCACAAGACCTTGGACAAGTTATTTCTCTACTCTAGGCTCAAGTGTGCTCAAATAGAAATGCAGTTACTTATGGTGTCGTCTATCCTATGTTTACTGTATACAGTTCCTGCCATGGTATAGGCATGTGATACACTTTAGATTTTATAATTATTATTTGACAAATAAAAACCACAGAAAATCTTAGGAATTTTAACTATCCATTTCTGACTTTTTAACCATATATCTATATGGAAGCTCTCTTAGGCAAGTGCCTCAAATTAGCGCATAGGAAATAGCTCAGACACCTGGGACTCTACTTGTACCCCTCTTATAGTAATGCACTTGGAAGCTCACCACCATCTAAATGTAACTATGCACATATACATTGCCTTTGAATAACGCACCTAACAACCTGTTAGCAACCTAGGTCCCTTGCCTATACTGAGTTCACATGCACTTAATTTAAACAATAGAAACAAGTTACTCCCCATAGCAATCCTTTGATAATGCTCCATTTATATGCAAACACATCCTGGAACATATCCAGTACTAACTTTTAGGAAGAATCCACTATTTACATCTTATGCTTATGCATAATTGGGCATACATACGACTAAAATCAGATGCCTTGTGGGAAGGGTATATGTAGTAGAGAAATGATTATACTTGACCCGTTCCCTGAGCACTGGTAACATTAGGACAAACTCAGTTCTGCCTGGTTATAAACACATCTTTGGCTACAAGTTCCTGAGCACATTTTACAAGGCCTTTTGTAATAGCCCATTGTGCCTGCATGCCTTTCAAGGAGGCAACCCAAGGATCTAAAATTTTCAGCTTCTTCGCATCACTCAGGAACATAGAGAGAGATCTAGCTCTTTCTAGAATCTATCCTCCTGGATGCCTTTATTCAGATATTTGTGTCGCTGTGCAAAAGAGTTCCTCAATAGCCCAGAATGGAGTATAACAAAGGTTTATTTATTTGGGAATAAGCTCACAGAAAGGGTAGCAATCCACAGTCCTTTGTGTGCCCTGTGAACTGGAACCGAATACAGCAGCCAAGAGAGTCGCACACACTTTTCGTCCGCATTTATAGTATGTGAGACCACATCCAAAGTGGACTGGTATCTTAAAGGCTATTGGCTGAAAGCGTTCCCATAGCATATTTGTATCAGCAGACCACTGCTCACCCACGATCCACGGAGTCTTGGTTGGGTTCCTTGCATACACATAACAGGAAAAACTCACGTTCATGTAATTTCACTACCTTATTCTTTCCTTCTCCCTTCCCCTCCTTTTCCTTCTACTCTTCCTCTTTTTTCCTTCTGTTACTGTTTTTTTTTAAACAGGGTCTCACATGCAACCTAGGCTGGCATAGGACTCACTATATACTGGGCTGACTTTGAACATGACATTTTTATGTCTCAATGTCCCAATGGATGGGATTGCAGGTATGCACCACCACAGCTCACCCACCTGGCATGCGCCCTTCCTTCCCTCTCTCTTTCTTTCCCTCCCTCTCCCCTCTGTCCCTCTTCTTTCTGTGTTTTTTTTTAGTCAATAATGATGAAAGAAGAGCTGAGATCAATAACCTGCAATGGAGCAGATGTAGTATTTTCAAAAATGCTCATATGCAAGATTGAGAAGATAGGTGAACTGGAGGTTACACTGATGTATTAGTTTCCTAAGTGCTGCTGTAACAAATTACCACAGATGGGATGGTCTGAAACATCACAGATTAGTTCTTTACACTTCTGGAAACCAGAAGTCTCATATCAAGGCAACAGCAGGGTGGCGTTTCCCCCCAAGTCTCTGGGGGTATGCTAGAGGGTTGGGACGCCTTTCTGCCTATGTTACTTTAGCATCCAAATGCACCTGTTGTTTTTGTGTTGTTGTTGTTTTGGCTCATGATTACGTCATTACATTTCTGTCTCTATTGTAATGTGGTCTTCATTTTGTGTCCCTCTGTATCCACACTTCCCTCTCTGTGAATTTATTTCTTTTCTTATCTCTGTGACAAAATACCAAACAAAAGCAATTTAAGGAGTGAAGACTTTTCTTGGCTTACAGGTTGAAAGATGAAAGCTGGTAGTCGTGTTCTCTCTCTCTCTCTCTCTCTCAAACACACACACACACACACANNNNACACACAGAGAGAGAGAGAGAGAGAGAGAGAGAGAGAGAGAGAGAGAGAGATATTCTTTTTTCTTTTATTCTGTTTGGAACTCCAGTCCATGGGATGGTGCTGCCCCATCCAGGGTTACTCAGTTAACCCTCCTTAGAAACACTCCCACAGATACCCCCAAGAGTGTGTCTTCTAGGTAATTCTAATTCTAGTCAGGTTGACCATGAAGACTATAGTCTACATGAAGTCTTCATGACCATGAAGACTACAGTCTTCTTTTCCTTATGAAGACATCATTGGGCCTATGTGATGTCCCGTATGAGCTCACCTTGAGATTCCTAGTTGTTTACAAATGAAAGACTCACGTTTCAAATAAAGTCAGCTTTGGAGGTTCCAAAGGGCCATCACTTTGGGAAGATCCTCTTCAACCAACCACAACAAAGAACATGTAGTTTAGTGAGACAGCTAAGACAGTAGCCATTCACTAGAACACTCTGTAGCATGTAAGTTTCATGAGAGCTCTGTAGTGGTCATAGGTATACCAACAAGGCAGTGGGTATCCCATTCCTCTAGTCTGGAGGAACTGTGTAGGTAAAGGTAATTGAAGGGCAGGTCTTGAGATGAGAGACACTGGAAGGCAAGGCATTTTTAGAAGAAGGAAAAACCAATGTGCAAAGCTATAAAAGAAAAAAAAGGTTGTTTGGAGCTGGTAGGATTGTACTCTCTGTATTATTTTAAAGGGTAATTGTTAGGTACTCTGTATGTGGAAACCTGCCACCCTCCTTCACATTTCTAATGTCTAGCAAGTTCCTTGCACATATCAGGGAGTAAGTTAATATTTGTTGACTGATAACATGGAATGGCTCGACCCTGCCACTCCCATCTGGACTCTTAAATTGCTAAACTAACTTGAGTGGCTACATACACCATCCTTCACCATGTAGCGCTAAATAATATAATCAATGCAAGGATGAAAATGTTAATTAAAATAAGAATCTAATTAATGTTCACCCTAGAAGGGTAATATGATCCTAATTACTAAATCAGCTAATTGTTTTCTCTGCCTCTGGAACTAATTCCCTCTTCATTGTCCTGGTTCCATGTAGCAAATTGGGCTACCCAGTGTGCAAGACACTGACCCAAGGAGGAAGCCTGGAACAGCACCCATTTTTGCTGGTTCAGAGGTGAACATGTAGCTCAAACACCCCCACCCACCCACCTGCTAGAGACTGCAGTTCAAGTTCGCAGGTCCTTTCACACCCAGAATATATATATGACTCTGGCTCTGACCTGCATCTCTGCAAGGTTTGTATTAGTCAGTGTCCTGAAAAATCTCCAGGGAATGTCCTGGCTTCCTTGCAGTCAGCTCTGATGGACAGAAACAGATGGGCCGGCGCTCTGAAGCTGACACCCACGTGCCTGTGTCTGGGCCGCACTGACTGTTGCTCCCTGTCCATCAGTGATGCTACGGTGGTGTAGAAGGAGAAGCCCAATGTCCTCATGGCTTAGTGCATAGGGACTCCATCCTCCATTGACTCATAATGGGCCAAACTCTGTTTGGGTTTGAAGACTCCAGCTCTAACCAAACCTTGTCTCATTCAGTGGTCCCCTGCCCTACCCCTCTCTGGGCATAGCTGCTCTTTCTCTGCTCTTACCTCCCACTGTGTCCATCACAAAATGGTCCTCGTTTGTTCAATAAATGAGAATTTCATAGCATCACAGCACAGCTTCTGGATGGGATTGCACTGGCCCCTTGCTCCAGTTGGCACATTCTGCAGAGTGTGTGTCCTAGGGTCCCAAGTGATTTAGCTTTATCAACATCTAATTTTATCATCAATCGCTGTCTTCATTTGCTGGGGCTTTTGTAGTGTAATACCACAGACCAGGTGGCTTAAACAACAGAAATGGCCTCACAGTTCCAGAAGGTGGAAGTCTCAGTGCTGGAAGGGCTGGTTATTTACCAAGGCTGTGAGCCCTGTTCTCAACTGGTCCGGCTCCTTCCTTGCTTTTGTCTTTGGCCGGCCATCTTTGAGACTACTCGTCTTGTTGGGGTTGTGGTACTCTAACATGTGACTTCATCATCACATGACATTTCCCCTATAGACACATGCATCTATCCAGATTTGATAATGACACCAGCCATAGACAATTTGGCACTTATCCAACTTTAGTATCTAGTCAGACTAAGTTCTCATCTCAACCAAGTACATCTTCCACGAACTTATTTCCAAACAAGATTACATATCGAGGCTGTGGGGATAGGATATTCATGTATGAAATCTGGGAAGGGCAGCATTCAACTCATATTGTCTGTCCTCACTCATACTGAGGGTGAGGTTATCTTTATATGTAACCAACTTGTCAAACCAGGAAGACGGCATAGTCGGAGGAGCAATTCTGCATCAGAAGATCTGTGCTAACCTTATGACGGGGGATCTTGACAACAGATTCCATCTTCTTTTTGACTCTTTAACCACCATGCCATGACAACGTTCAAAGTGAGCACCTGGGCATTGATGCCTCCCGGGGAGCACAGGGTGTCTAGGCAGAAGGGCTGATCTCTTTTAGGGGAACAGCTAGCACAGGCTCTCTCTGTGGCTGGCCACTGATACTTAAGCCTCATGCTCAGAGCCTCCCACAGAAGCCTTTGACATTTATTTAGAAACTAATTGCATGGTGGTTTGGGATGCGAAATGGAAAAAGATGGGTTTGTGTTGCAATCCATCTCGCAGTGGAGTGACCGCTGCAGCGTAGAAGAAAATTGCTCCATTAAGTCAAAGGCAAACCTCAATTTGGAGGCCAGAGGGCCTAGAGCTGGAGGTTCAGATCCGGACATCTCTATTCCAGAACTATCTCTGTGTCTTAACAGCACTGCACTCACCATAACACCAAGTTCCTGCCCCCCATAAAATGCCTTCCTTCTCCTCTCCCTCACTTTCCCATAATAGCCTCTTCTCCACCTGACCACAGCAGCATTCTGCTCTGTGTGGCTGAAAAAAAAAACCCTCCTCTTCTAAAAAACAAAACAAAACAAAACCCCAAATAAACAGAAAATCTTCCTCTCTGTCTCCTGCATTTTGAACTGTCCCAATAATCCTCTGAATTGCAATTGCCATAAATGTGGAAACCCACCCCCATACACACAAGCCAACACCCAGCGGGAAACTTCATAGGACTATGGGGACCATAGTTGTGGCTTGGATGCTCATTCCTCCCTAAGGCTCTAGTGCTGAAGGCTTGATCTTCAGTTCAGCAATGGTCAGAGGCAGGGCTTGGGGAGAATGACCAGATCCCGAGGCTTCTGACCTCTGCCCCATACTAACCCCTTGAAATATATTTCTTTCTTTATTTACTTCTTTCTTCCCTCCCTCCCTCCTTCCTTCTCTCCTGTTCTTCTTTCCTTCCCTCTTTTCTCCTTTCCACCTCACTATGTAGCCCAGGATGTCCCCAAGCTTACAGTCCCCTTGTCTTATCCTCCTAAAAGCTCAGATGACAGGCAGGTGTCATAACATCCATTTGACGGAGGCACAATTTCACGGGCACAGTGGCAACTCAGGAGGTGGAATCTAACTGTCGGAAACAGGTCTTCTGAGGCATGCCCTGGGAACGATGGCTTTTCCCTTCTGCTTTCTCTCTGACTGCCACTGTCTCCAATTCTCTGCCATCATGAGGCCAATATGTTATTCTCCTGCCACTCCTACCACAGCCTTCTGTCCTCCCAATGGAGCTGAGTGACTGCGGATGGAAACTCCTGACGCCGTGAGCCAATGTCTACCTTTCCTCACACATGGTTTCTGATTTCTGATGGGACCACAGCAGAGATGCAGGGTCAAGTGCTCTGCCCCAAACCTACTGTGGTGGTTTGAATGTAATTGACCCCCTCAGTCTCATAGGGAGTGGCACTATTAGGAGGTGTGGCTGTGTTGGAGTGGGTGTGGTCTTACTGGAGGAAGTGTGTCACTGTGGGGGCGGCCTTTGAGGTTTCCTATGCTCAGGATACTGCCCAGTGTCTCAATCAACTTCCTGCTGCCTTCTGGTCAAGATGTAGCCAGCACCACATCTGCCTGCACACCACCATGCTCCCTGCCATTATGATAACGGACTGGTAAGTAAGCCACCCCAATTAAGTGTTTTCTTTATAAGAGTTGCCATGGTCATGGTGTTTCTTCACAGCAGTGAAAACCCTAAGTAAGACACCTACTGAATCAGAATTTCTTTCTATCAAGAGGCTTGGGAGTAGGGTGTACACTGAATTATAGAGATGCTATTCCCCAATATTGCCTTCACAGTTAAGGCTGATCTCAGGCTTTTGAGAGCTGACTGTGGATGACCTTCTCTTTTCTCTTTGGCATGTATTCTGTGCTACCATTAAGGGTCACAGGGTACAAACTACTATTAACATCAATTTTTAATATCTTCAGCCCCCCTTGGTTCTCTGACAATCTGTGGTTAGATATGACATACATGCTTGCAAAGCTGAAGTTCTGAATGGAGCCCATGTGTATTTTTGCTTTTCTGCCCCATCTGCTGCACTGATCCATCCTGCTATATGTCTGTGCCACTGTTATGACAACCCCAAGAGGACTGTCGGTTAATGCAAACTTTTCATGGTTTTTAAATTGAGGATCTAGGAATGTCAACCCTGGAAGGGAACCTATAGGTCACTGAATGCTGAGATAACAGGGTAGGTTCCATCACATCCCGATGTTGGGGACATAATTTCATGGGCTATCTGGGGACGGTGGAAACTTAGAAGGTGGAATATAACTGGAGAGACTACGGCTTTTCCCTGCTGCTTTCTCTCTGCCTGCCTCTCTCCACGCCCTGCCACCACAAGATGGATAGTTTTGATCTACCATGACAAGGGTCATTCCTCCTCATTCGGGAGAAGAGGTCTTGGCCAAGTCTCAGCGGTAGCTGACTTCACAGTGCCTGCGAATGTTCGGTGTGTTCAAGAACCTGTGCTGTGCTAATTTGCATAAGCTCGGCTAGTCAGTAAACTGTGCAAGGTGGCTGCCCCAATAAGTTCTCAACTTCTAAGCACAGTAAGAGGATGAGATATGGATTTAAGGTTCCTGGGAGGTGGAATAGTTTCTGCTGTGTTCTGCTCTGCTAATTCCAAGTTTATTGGTCATCTGGGGCAGAGAAGGGAGCATGCGAGAGCCCTCAAAATTGTCTTCACTGTTACACTATCGTACTTAAGGTGTCTTCACCCTATTCCAAATACAAGGGCACTATGCAAGGAGGTGGAGCCTGTTTAGATGCCCACAAGTGCTGCGATTCTCATACATCCAGTTTCACCCCATCTTCCGTAAACATGACTCTGTCCTTCCGTGTTGCTGTGTTTTAGAAATGTTGAGAAACCATCGGCAGTACAATCAAGTTCTCAGGCTCAAAGTATTCATTCAAATGGTTGAGGTAAAGGATGTTAACCTGATGGCTCCTGGAGAGAAAGACTGTGAGATAGCTGTGGTTTGGATGTGAAACACTCCCACACTTGACTTTCTGCTTATGATGATGCTGTTTTGGAAAGGTGTAGAATCTTTGGAACACAGGGCTTAGCTAGCTGGAGTAGACCACTAAGGGAGGTCCTTGGAAATATTCTTCTTCCAGTTTTGGCTCAAGTTCTGCTTTTCTGCCTAGATATGAAGGTGACCCTACAAGCTTCGGCCAGCTGCCATGCCTTTCCAACCATGATGAATTTGTACCCCCTGAACTTTGACCCAAAATAATCTTCTCCTTCCTTAAGTTGTTTCTATTGTATGTTGGTTTGAATGAGAAGTGCCCCCATGGGCTCATAGCTTTGAATGTCGAGTCACCAGGGAGTAACACTATTTGAAAGGATTAGAAGGATTAGGAGGTATAGCCTTATTGGAGTAGGCATGACCTTTTTGGAGGAAGTGTGTCACTGGGGGTGGGCTTTGAGGTTTCAAAAACTCCTTTCAGGCCCAGGCACTTATTCTCTCTCTCTTTCTGCCTGTGGATCAGGATATAGCTCTTAGCTACTGCCCTAGCAGGATATCTGCCTGCCACCATACTCCTGCCATGATGATAATGGACCAAACTTCTGAAACTGTAAGCAAACAAGCTCCACTAAATGCTTTCTTTTAAAAGACTTGCCTTGGTGCTGGTGTCTTTTCCCAGCAACAGAGGTGTTCTACCACAGTGATCAGAAAGGTACTGGAGTCTCCCTCAGGGTGACAGCCACTTATTACATTATCCTCTTTAGGGTCACAGATCCACATAACAATTTGAGCCTCAGTACCCACTAGCCCTGCTACCTTCCTGTCACCACGTATTAAATCTCTGCAGATGCCAAGCCCTGGCTAGGTGTCCTCTATGTATATGAAGTGACCACCACATGCCCTTTATACTGATTCACACTGGGAAGTCTAGGGGCCAAATTATTTTTATCCGTGTGACATCAGGAAAAACATACATCAAAGACAGGGAAAATAATCATAAAAACAGTAGTCCAGGGTTGTTTTGAAAAGTAAAAAGGAGCATTTCAGTGTGGACCTAGAGAGCTCAGGATAAGATTTGTATAATATCTTAATGAATAAATATTCTTATATAAATACATGATATATTTGAATACTTAAATAAGATAGACTTTCATGTTTATGTTAAATTATATATTCTTTTATCTAAACAATTTTTATATATTCTTTTATCTAAACAAAAATTAGTAATTGAATGTAAGTTACCTGAAGCTATGCAATTATTCGTAGCATGTCTATCTTCTTCATACATTTCTCATGTAGCACACATATTTTATGTATAGGTAACACACATGTACAATATAATCAGTATATGTATAGATATGATAGGGAGAAAATTCTATTTAATGGGCTCATATGCTCATATTCTCTTTCAACTGGGCTAGTCTCTGTATTCTATAGGCCTACAAGGTTGAAATAGATATTAGGAGCCCAGTGAAAATTCCCAGAGGGAAACAGTGAGTGTATAGTGTGTGTGTGTGTGTGTGTGTGTGTGTTGGGGTGGAGGTATTAGGGTTGTCTGTAGTGAAGAGGTCTGTCCATAAGGTGGTGACGTTAGTACGACAGAAGCAGGACAGAGAAGACTGAGGTCTTCAAGCAGCAACAATGGAACTAAGCATGGAATGGCAATCCTATGCCCCTTTCCCTCACCCACTCCTGTGTGTGACCCATGCCTGTCCACTGGCTTGCCAGAGCGTAGATGTCACAAGGTACACTTCTCAGTAGCACAGCTGTAAGCTCAACCTCTGCGAGGGAGCACACGACAAGCCATCAGGCTTGCTGGCTGAGTCTGGTGGAATTGAGCTCATGTCCTCTTTCTGGCTTGGGAGTGGCCTCCTTTGTGTTCACTTATCGCCGTGGAAGCATTCCAACTGACAGAAAGAAAAAAAATGCCTGGCATGGAGCCTCCCAGAACCTCGGCCTCCTTGGCAAGCTTCTTTGGCCCTTTCAGCACACCTGGAGCCTCACACTGCTTGGAGTCCACAGAGACTGGACCCAGGTCAGCAAAAGATCTCTGCATATGGCACGCATCCCCCGTATCAGCTTTCACGAAGCAACTGATGCTGGAATCAGGAAAGTGTGGGAACAGATGCTCCTCTGAGCTGTCTTTGATGAGAGAAAAGATGGATGAACTTCTGCACCACTGAGGCCATCCCCCGTGCCGCATGTAGTGTTTCTACGTGGAAGTTGCAGTTTCCTGTGTGTGTGTGTGTGTGTGTGTGTGTGTGTGTTAGCTGCTCTTCTCATCTCCGAGACAAAACGGCTGACAGAAGCAACTCTGGGAAGGAAGGATTTCTTTCATTCATAGCTTCATGGTGGTGTCCCAGGCAGCAGGAATGTGATTTGCTCACATCTTGGTGGATCAGGAAGGAGAGAGGGGGG
>LOJH01047863.1:0-13129 GCA_001685095.1 Ellobius talpinus
GCCGTGTGGGAGCCGGGCGGGACGAAAAGCAGGCCTGCTCCCCATTCACTACATCCTTGGCTTGGTGTTTTCCTTCTAGCTCCTTCTGTAGATCAGGATTTGTAGATAGATAATGTATAAATTTGACTTTATCATTTAATATCTTATTTTCACCAGACATTCTTATTGGAAGTTTGCTCAGATAGTAGTCTTGGCAGGCATCTGTGGTCTTTTGGAGTCTGTACTGCATGTGCCTAGGCCCCTCTGACTTTAGAGTCTCCATTGAGAAATAAAGTATAATCTAATAGGGCTGCCTTCATATGTTACTTGGTCTTTTTTCTTTGCAACTTTTAATATTCTTTCTTTGTTCTGTGTGTTTAGTGTTTTGAACCCTATCACCTTCATATAGCTGCATTTAATGTCCATTTCTTGTGCTTCTGCTCTGCTGGACTATTCAGGGCCTGCTGTGGTAGGACAGCCAGGCTTTGGTAGAGACCTGATACTCTGGGTATTATTGATTATGTTTTTACCCTGGCATCTAGTCATCTGAGTTGGGCATGATTATATGTCTAGGTGCTGATTTCTGACTTTGTCTTTGTTGGGTGGTTGTTTTGTTCCTTGATTTCTGTTTTCTCTCTGAATTTTCAGAGTGCTTTGACTATGTATTGCCTCTTTTGCTACCCTGCTTGATTGGTGTGTTCATGGGTGTTCAATTCCCCTGCTGTTGCTGAAGGCTGGGGAATTGGCCAGCTAGGGAGGTATGGTCTGTAGGATCCACAGAAGAGTGGACAAGGGGGAGGGGAGAAAAGATGTAACTGGTGTTCTGTTGGTGTACTAGGAGTGACCCAAAGATTGAGTCTGAGAGACAGAAGAATGGAAAATGTCGGAGAGCATCCTGAATGGTTTTCTGGCAGGCATAATCCATGGTTGAGCAGGACATATCCACCCACTTTGGGGGCTAGGACACAGCAATGAAAGGGCAATGTGAATATACAGACTGTGGGATCCACAAGAAGCAGAAGCATAGGGTAGAGGAGGCTGCAGCTAATGTCAGTGCTAGGGGCCACACTGAACATTGGATCCTGGGGAACAAAGAGAGTGGAAAAGGTTCACAGTCTGCCTACCTGGTCCTCTCAAAATGTAGGCCTTAAAGTTGAAAATGCAAATACTATTATATTGCTTTAAATACAGAATACTATGCTGTTTTTTATTGATGTGTTTAACCACATAAGTACATATTCAGCAGCTTAAAGAATCATTCTTTTTTCAAAATTTTTATTTTTATTTGTGTGTGAACATAACTACCTGTGTGTTGGTACAGATGGAGAAGAGAGTGTCTGATCTCCTAGAGCTAGAATTAAGTGTGGTCACAATCTGGCCTACTTGAGTCTACCATTCAAATTTGGGCCCTCTAGAAAAGCAGTAGATTCTTTTAAGTGCACAACTCTCTTTTTAGCCCCAACATCTGTTTCTTCACTTAGAATTTTGTTGGAAGAGGTCTGACAATATAAGACTGCATTCTCTGCTCTAGGTTGTTACTAAGCAGGGATCTATATGATGGTTGGAAGCTATGGGGACATATCTCTCTCCTAGTTTGCTTTTGTTGGTATAACATTAGTAGCTTATGAATGTAGTGTTGAGCCCCATTTCCATGTTGGCTATTAGAGGATGAGCTGAGGACTTTTCTCGGGTCCTAGAAGGCTTCTCTTGGTCATCAAGTCAAAGCTGAACCAAATCTTTCTGACGTTTTGAATATCTGACCTGCCCCATCTCTGAGCTCTAGATTATAACTTAAGGAATATAATTAGGAAGACTACCCTACCTTAGTTAGGATAAACTGATTTTCTGCCCTAGGAATATATTTTAAACTCTCACAGCCATGTCTAATTTAACATCAGATGGGATAGTTGGTGGCAGTTTCTTCCAAGGAAAGAAATACTAAAAGCAATTTTGGAAATGTGTTTAAAAGTCATGCAAAATCCCAATATGTAATAGCCTCCTTATCTAGAAAGGTAGAATAATTCATGCAAATTTATACATAAATTCATATTTTCCATAAAGAGAAACTCTCGGGTCAGACTTGGTGGCACACTTCTGTAATTCCAACATTTTCTTGAGTGAGACAGGAGAACCACTAGTTGGAGAGAAGTCTGAGGTACATGAAGAGACCGACAATTTATTAGTGGATTAAGTAAAAAATAAGGAAATGATGTTAGAGAGTATATACTGTTTTACAAATAAATACAGTATATTTATTTGCATGTATAAAAGCTTCCAAATAAAAAATTATAGCCAAACTCCTTATTTTGTGAAATTATTAATAAACATTAACCAAATTTCTTAACAGACAAGTAAAAATTTTTGAGTGTCATCATAAGACCACAAGTTTAAATTCCACAACTGATCTCTTGTGAAGGGCCACCATTAAAATGTGAGCAAAGCAAAACATTCTACAAAGTTGTCTTCAGACCATACATTTGAAGTAAATCTGACACTTAAATTTCATGTTCTGACTTTAGCCTTCTCTGCCAAGATACTTCGTTACATATATGCATATGATTCAATGTACAAACACCTGAGGCAAATCCAATACAAAGGACGTCAGGGGAAACATACTCTATCTACACTTATATATGTATGAGATTTTTCTAATGTCTTCTACTCTTCAGTTTGGGAACTTTTGTGATATGGGAATTATAGTAAAGAAAAAAACACAAATTTTGGAAACCCATCTAGATGTTTGCACTTCTAGAAATAAGAAAATGTCTGCAATGATATTTACTTCTCAAAATGTTTTAGGAAGATTTGCTTTTAAGAGACAGATCGTATTGGCAGCAATACAGAAAGCTTATATTGAGGCACACAAATACACTTAAAAATTTTCCAGTTACTTTAAGCAGTTGAAATCCCATTTTAATGCATGCTCAACTGAAAATTAAAAGTTCAAATATTGATTTGCATAGGAAATTAGCAATTAAGTACCCATAAAATTAGCTTGCACCTGCCAATTGATGTACCAATTAAGTTTTCAGATACCTTAAAAGAAACTTATTGCAATGAAAGTTTCTCACATTATTTGGCAAAATCTGTTGTAGAAATATGAATATACAACATCCTTTGGGAAGACAAATTTGGTCCATGAGAAAGAACTTTGAAGACATCAACTACAAGAAACACATTAGAGCAAGAACTCAGCACTATGTTCTGAAAGTCTTCACAAGGTAATATGGAGACAATGTTTATGAGCATCATGCTCACAGTGGATGAAAGCAAGGGTAAAATTAACACAGACATGGGTTTAGAAAGCTGAAGACTTCAACTGCTGGATTTGGTCAAAGATCATCCATAGCCTTGTCACTCTATCTAGCACAAGTGTGTCATACAAAAAGATAATGTAAATTCTTAGCCCTTGGCACCCATGAATGTGACCTTATTTTGTAATTGGTGTTGTGTTGGTACAACTAAATGAGGGCGTTGGTGTGGGAGGTCTTTCTGTATATGTGTTGCTTTTATTGGTTAATAAATAAAGAAGCTGCCTTGGCCTGTGATAGGGCAGAGTAGAGCTGGGAAGGGAAAACTAAATGAATGCTGGGAGAAAGAAGGCAGAGTCAGAGAGAAGCCATGTAGTCCCAGGGGGCAGACATGCTGGAACCTTACTGGTAAGCCACAGCCATGTGATGATACACAGATTAATGGAGATGGGTTAGTTAGGATAAAAGAACAAGCTAGAAATATGCTTCAGCCATCAGCCAAACAGTATTGCAAATAATATGTTTTTGTGTGATTATTTTGGGGCTGAGCAGCCAGGAACGAACTAACAGCCTTCCCCCAAAAGGGCATGCTCACTATGGTGACTCCTATCAATGAGTCAGACCTTCAGATTCACCAACACACAAAAAGGAATGACAATCCTATGCAGAAATAGACTAAAACTTCTTTTTTTAATCCCTTGTATTTATGTTTATTCCTAGGTATTTCGCATAAAGCTGTGTATTTAAAAACATGAGCATTTTCAGTTATACATATGTACACTGAGATATAGACACCCACCAACAATGAACAGTGTGTCTTTTCTGATCACTCTCCACTCTATGTATTGAGAAAGGGTCCCTTGCTACCAGGACCTTACCCCTTCAGTTAGACTAGCAGGCCAGCTTGCTCCAGGAATTCCCTGTCACCACCTCCCAAAACTGATGTTACAAGTGGTTGCCATGTCTGTCTAGCATTTATGTGGGCTCCAAGTCTATGAACTTAGGCCCTCACAACCACTTTCACTGATGAACCATTTCCCCAGCAGAAGCCAGAAGTTCTTATGGTGAAACTACAATCCAAGCGCACTGGCTAGACTTATGTAAGCTGACACAAGCTAGAGTCACCGGAAAGGAGGGAACCTCATTAAAGAAAATGACTCCATAAGATCCAGATGTAAGGCATTTTTCTTAATTAGTGATTGATGGAGGAGGGCTTAACCATTGTGACCGTAGTCACTCTTGGGCTGGTGGCTCTGCATTCTATGAGATAGGAGGCCAAACAAACCAGGGAAAACAGGTCCATAAGCAGTACCCCATGGCCTCCGCATCAGCTCCTGTTTCCAGGATTCTGCCCTGTTTGAGTTTCTACTCTAAATTCTTCAATGATAAACAGTGCTGCAGAAGTATAAACTGAATAAACCCTATCCTCACTAACTTATTTTTTGTCATTTTTTTAAATCATAGAATAGAGGCCCTAACAAGGAAAGTAAGGAATAGCAGGAGCTGTTAGCCATGACTGTAGACTAGGAAGAGGCTAGGAGGAACACTTGTCTTCAGTCTTCAGAGAGGTCACTTTGTCCTTCAGGCCTTCAGAACTGAGAACATGTGACTGTGTTGTTTGAAGACAAAGGTCTGTAATGATCTTTAATAACAGTCCTTAGAAAAGTACACTGTCAAGCCATCCTGTCTCCTCTATATGTCTCACAGTTAGATGTATAAAGTGGTTTGAAATACACTTCTTGCTTAATTCAACAGTGGTCCCATTTCCCTCACTTAAACATTAACTATGTGAACAACGTGTTTCATTTTTATGAACGTGGAACACAAGAGAGTGTGTTCATAATGGACAGAAGGTGAGGATATCATGCAGGAACTCAAACCATATTTGTACCTGATGGGAGAAGTCTTTTGTCTAATGTTTTAATTCGATTCAACATGCTTTGAGATTTTATTTTATGAAGATATTAAGGCCCAATCACCTTTATTGCTTTGTGTGACCACTTTCAAAGTCTAAATTTTTGACTTTCCTGTGAAAGTTTCCAGAGTTCATAACATGGTCTTCATATTAAAGTTGTCAGAAGAACATTCATTGTTTCTATGCATTTACTGTAATAGTTGATAGATTTTATTTCTCTCTTATTTTAGCACCATACACACATATACACAAAGTTTTAGTTTATTTATGAGAGGTAATTTGTGCATGTTCATTTATGTGTAAGTACACAGGCATGTGCACACACACACGTCTGTGTGTGTGTACATGTAGAGACAAGATTTCAACCTCAGATGCCATTCCTTAGAATCCATCCAGTTTGTTTGGAACCTGAAACTCTGACTAGGCTAAATTGGCTATCCAGCAAGCCCCAAGTATCTACATGTCTCTGCTTCCCCAATGCTAGCATTACAAGAATATTCTGCTATATCAAGCCTTCTTTTTTCACTTGGTTTCTGGGGATCAAATTTACATCTTTTTGCATGTGCTGTAAGCTCTTTGTTGGCCAGAGCTATCTCTTAAACTCAGTTTTAGCTTATTTTTTCAAGATGGTTACCAATGACTTCTATACTTGCCTGTCTCCAGAGGATAAAGGGCTGTGAATAGCAGTATGTCTGTTTCATCTATTCCTATTACCCAGGAACAGGTGAGGCTCTACTATAAAAGTGTTTCCTTTTTTATTCGAGATGCAGACATTTATCAGTCATATACATGGGATGATGTCATCACAAGCCCATGGAAGCCAGAGTCTCCCAGGAGCAAAACAGAAATAAATCTCTGTCAAATCACATAGAGCATGCAAAAATGGGCTAAATCTTCTCAGGTCAGTATCATGAGAATCAGATGCTGTAATAAGAATTAATTTATAAGCAATTATTGGGTGATTTCCTTGAAAAGGAGAGAAGAAAAAATAATGTAAGAGAAGAAGCTGAGTCAGATGTAGTTAGGTGCTATGCAGTCCCAGTGTAAGGTCATTAATGCCTATAACGTGTTGTACCACTAAAGTCCACGCAGCCTACTGAGAGTGTACTCTTAGGAGTGTCAGCAGTCAACACTCACAATGCTTGGTATTAGCGTATCCTCAGTAGAGGGCATCTAGGCTAGACCAAAAGAGCTGTTTGCCCTAAAAGATAGGGTTAATTTTCTACCTCACTCTACCTCACACCATCCTCATGGCCATGACAATTACTCTTTGCCTTCCGGGTATTAATTGAACACTTTCGCTGTACGCTCTAGCTTAATATGTCACATGAGTCTATAGAAAATCTCAAAGTAAAGGACTGTTTCTGGGCCATTTTTGATTTTTTTGCTTGTAGTTATTATTTTGTTTCTTCTTTTGCCAAAGCTATGCTGTTTTAGAGACATTATATATTAAGTACAATCATTATGTAGTGAGATATAAAATTATTGATGTTTTACAAAAGTCTATTTCTATTTGTATGAGATTTGAATTTTATATCAACTTTATAGTCAGATTGAAATTTTCATATTAAAAAACCATATTGATCTTGCATTGAATTTTAATTAATCTGTGCACAATCATATCCCTATAATACTAAGAATCTCCCTCTAGGAACATCATGATCTATTTATATCATTATTGTGATTAAAGATGTGAATTTGGTGGTTGTTGCTTCATTCGTGTTCATGGAGAGTTTCAATTGTCCCTAAGTTTCTATTACCTATTTCTAGTTGACATTATTATTATTTTCTCTGAGACTCTTTGTCTTGCCATGTTTTAACACATTATTGCTAAGTAATAATAAATCACAAACTTGTACATATCTTCTGTGCAGAACCTTCCAGAATATCACAAGGTGTTTTCTTTTTATGAAATACATGAAAAGTTGAAGGAATAAGAGAGACCACCTGGAATGTACAGGGATTATGACAACTGTTTAAGCAAAGTTCAGAAAGGAAAGCTGGGAGCAGAGGAAAGTTTAATGGCCATTGTGACCTTACATGTAGATACTTACACATATTCAGTGTTTATCATAAGAAGGACATGGAAATTCTCTTGAAAGATAGCAACACAATTTCTTAACTCAAAAAAGTCGCATTTATCATTTATTGTGTGTGAGAGAGAATGTGCCATGCTGAAAGGTAGAGATCCGAGGACAGATTTCAGTATTCATCTCTCTCCTCCCACTCAGTGAATCCTTGGGATTCAACTCGGGTCATCTTTCTTTTGCAGTCACTTCCTTTTCTCACTGAGACCTTTCTCCGGTCCCCAATTTTTAGTTTTGAGAAATTATTTGTGTGTGGTTGTCCCAATAAAATACGACTAGAATGACTAATTGAACACGTTTCTTGTATGTCTGAGAATGATATCAGATGTTTTGGATATGCTGAAGTCTGGATGCAGAATTAATAGTCAGTGTTGGGTAGCCCTTATTGCTTCTTCAGATTTTTATAATATGCAAAGCTCAAAATTAACAGATTTTGCACTGACTTTCTGCATACCACCATACAATTTCCAGTCATTTTTTTCAAAGGTAAGCCTGAAAATAGCACTTCCTAATTGTAAACCTCTTTATTCTTCATTACCACCAGGAGAAATGTGGGCTTTTATGATGGCATAAAATAGAGTTCAAATGATCTTGACAATCTCATCTCTACTATAAAGCTCCCTTCTTTATACATCAAGTTCACATTTGCAGAGAAAACTACATGCTAATGCCTTTAAGTTTTTCACAGGCTTATTTTTCAGTCTGATGACCTCTTCTCATCCTCACTTAAACTTCTGTCCATTTTTAAAAACTACATGGGATTTTATTTCCTTAAAGCAGTTTTTCTATATCACTAGGACAGTCTATTCTTGTGGTTTCTCTCAAATGTCTAGACAACATTTTCAATGTGTTATATTCTTTGTATGTAATTTTATATAACTTTCTGCTCCACTATGATGGGATTTCATGAATGAGTCCACATGCTTTAACATGCCTCATGTCATCACACAGAGTATTTCAAAGAATTCATAAATGAATGTATGGATGCTATTATTTGGACTTGAGGTGTAGGAGGCAATGATCTGTGCTCTCATTTCATTTTAACAGAGTAATGTGAAAAGAATGAGAAAAGGCTTTATGTAAAACAGATAACCACCATTTTTTTTACTTGAGACTTATAAGAGAGAAAAAAATAACATTATACCATGATTACTTAAATACTCAAACATCTTTGGTCTAGAGGGAGATAATATTAACTCAAAAGTTAAAATTCCTGTTGAGTTTTGAGAGGTAGTCATAGGTACCAAAAGTACTCAAAAATTATATTGAGTATAATCCTCAGTCATTTGTATTTATTGTTTGAGAGTTTCATCCATGTATACAAGATTTTGACCACATCTAATCTCCACTACTCATCTGTCTTCTCCTGAATGCACCATTTCTCTTACTCAGCTTCATGTACTTTTTTATAACCCATTGAGTCAATTCAGTGCAAATATCTACTCCCCCTAGTACAGGACTCCTCCAAGTGGTCTCTGCCCACTTGTGGGCTGCTACGTGCTCTCTTAATAATGTTACATCATGGAGACTCTCCTTCCACATTGCTGCTATTCTGTGTCTTACTTTGTGTTGTAATGGCGATTTAGAGGTTGTGTGGTTCTTGAAACAATTTGGATCTGAATCATCATTTTCCGTACCTCTTCTCACAACTCCAGGAAAGTTATAAGTTTGCCTTAATGTATGTTGCATGAGAGCATAGTTGAATTATTTGTGCTATAAACTTTATGCTAAGAGACAAAGTATAAAATATTTCTAGATACTTAAATTTTTAATCTTCCTCCATTCTCTATAACTAGGATTTAAAAACAGACATGGCCACATTATTACCAAAGTACAAATATCTTTGAATATTTGTAGTATTCCCATGCATTGGCTAAAGTGTTTAAATAGGGTGAAATAACTCCTTTCAGAAAAGACAAGAATCAACATAATCAACATAATAATATAAAGAAGTGTGTGGAGAAATTCATATCTCTTCAAATTTTTCAAGAGCTGGTACACAAACTCCAGCCCTGAAATATTTTATCACATCATATTTTGAGAATATAGACACATAGTTGAGTTTCTACTTTCATTTTCATGGATTTTTTGGTATGATGTTATATACTCACTAAAAATGGCATTTGATTAGTTTGTATACCACATTGGAATTTATAGATAAACTTTTCTAGAGCATAATCTAAAATTTGTTTTTAGGAACTGAATCTCAGATAAGTCACTTCTGCAAATAAGGCTCAGAACACTCAACACACACACACACACTTACACACAAACACATGCATGCAAACCCATAAATGCTAATAACCTTGAAAAGAAGCAAATTGGTATGGAATTGGTGAGGTTTGCTTAAGGTCTCTGTAACAAAAAGATTAACAAAAGGAGTCAGCACATGTCTAATCCTATTGAAAGATAGCAAAACACTACAAATTCAAAATCCAAGACGTGGGTGAAACACTGAAGACAAATGGCAGATCTCCAAAACAGGTATCAATCATGCTGAAAAGTCCTTGAGCACTTATGGGGGGATATATAGTGAGAAACTACCTTCTTTTCAACTTCCTAAGAGGCACCAGACCTCTTCAGGGCCCCTTTTCAGCTGCATACAATACAAGCAGAAAGTTCATTTTTCTAGATAAATCAGCTTTCCCTAGTAGCCATTACATGGGCTCTTATTTAATAAAGAAATACAGAAAATAAAGAAATACAGTATACTTTCTCTTTGATAGTTATTTGTTATTTTAGTTTGCTTCCCAAATATAATTCCTCTGGTACTTTGCACACACTGAAGTCAAATTTTCTACCTTCATAACAATAAGGTCATTAATTCAGAATGTAAAGTAGATTTGAACACCAGTTCCATCCTTAATGGACAATTACATTTGGCTGCTTAGAAGAAAGCAAATATCATAGTATTAGTAAGTTTCGCTCAAATGATTGTGACAGCCTATTAAGTGAACTTACTGTAATGGTTAAATGGAAACTACATGTAAAGTCTCACACCTAATCAATGTAGATTCCCCATCATTGTCGCAATTCTAGAGAAAGCTTTGTTAATCACTTGGAACTCAGAGCAGAAATGCAATTCCTGTAGAAGTGTTCTCTAGAGGTGGAGATGAGAGGGAAAAGGCCAAGTTCTTCCCTTGTGTGCCTGAGAGGCACTTAGGTAGCTTTCACCCAGGGCCCAGTAATCACTTGTGACTCTTGCTTTACTCTGACATGAATTTGGAAGCTCCCACTCTGGGTTTTAAAGTGGGTGTGAAGTACAGAGATGAATGGTTCTTTTCATACTGAATGGCTTTAAAGACATCTTTGCACAGGATAAACTTATCAGGAGTGGCAAGTGATAGATGAGGGTTATAAAATTTAGGAATCTTTTACTTACCCTAATTGATGGCTCTCGCAAAAGGATTCATAACTTTTTTTTGTTAGTTGCTCTTTACCTTCTTCGATGCCTGAAGAGAGGAGAAGGATTTTTGTAAAGTTAATTAATGTTAATTGTGTCATGAATTACATTAAGGAGCCTGTTGAATGATGGACTCAGAGAAGAAGGTCGATACCATTTACTGTTCAATAGGGGATAATGCTGGTCTTTGGCACCATTTTACAGTCATTAGGGCTGAGCTGAAGCTTGTTGGGGCAGTTCTAAGGATCAGTTCCTTGCAGCAATTAAAACAATTGAAAATGAACTGGTATTACATTATGCATGATGTAACGTTGCACCCAGTAGGAACAAACCTTCCTTCCATTAGTGATTTTCAATTTTATACCAAGGCCCGCAATTTATTTTTCTTACTTACCTTACTATGGCTGTCTGTGGACTTCTAGTGGGATATTATTAATATTTATCCTATTATCTCATACAATATTTCATGCATGAAGCACTTTTAAATCTTAACTAATTAATCTTAGTATCCTGCATAAAAGGATGCTGTATCCTTTTAAATTCAGGAACACTAAGTTGGGAGGTTGAAAATTGCTCATCAATAAAATGACCTGATAAATCCCAGAGTCTTGGTATTGTGATATTTTGTTTGTTTGTTTTTATTATTATATTCTTTAATTGCTACCCCTCTTGGAGCTAAAATTAATCAATCTTTGGTCATCAAATCATACTATTAATGATGCCAACCAAAAAAGTTGAATTAAATTGAATTTCATGCAATGTATTCCTGTAATTAGGTGAAAATACTTTCCTTAAAGAATCACCAGTAGTAATTAAGGAGATGGGAGGGAAACATAGTGATTTTTCTTCATGTTAAGATCATTGCTTGCTTATAGAAACTAGTATATTAAATTTTACATTCAGTTTATATGATATGAATGTGCTTTTCAAAAGAAATAAGTATATGAGAATAGATAATCTGTAGAATACCAGACATCAGCCCCTTGATTATATAATCAGCTTATACTGATAATCTATCAGGTTTAATATTTTTTCCAATTCACTGATAAGACAGCGAAAGGCCAGAGATTCTTAGATGTTGGTTTTAGTGCTAATGCTGTCTTTAAAGTTAACTTTATTCCCATGATGCAATAGTATTTCAACATATATAAGCCAAGAAATGTAATAAATGTAATAAGTATACCTAGATACAAAAACTGTATTATTTTCCCTTTGCATAATCCATGATAAATGTAAGGGTTGAAGGGAACATACTTCAACATAATAAAAGCTGTGTGTGGCAAACTCACAGCCAATGTCATGGTAAATGGAAAAAAAGGTGAAGCAATATCATTAAAATCAGGAACAAAGCAAGGCTGTCAACAATAGATACAATGCTCTTACTTGATGCTATTCTCTAAATCTTAGAGCTATTAGACAATAGAAGGAAATGGAAGAAATGAAAATTGAAAATGAGTGTCCTTGTTTACAAACACTATGCTTTTCATAAAAATGACTACATAAATATTTTAGCAGAAAAACTCCTAGAACTGATCTCCACTTTCAGCAAAAAATTAACATCCAAAAATCAGTAACCATTCTGTATGACAATGACAAACACAATGAGAAATAAGTCAGAGAAAAAAAGTCCATTCACAATAGCCTCCAAATACCAAAATAGGTCGGAATTAAAATTACCAAAGAGGTGAAAGACCTCTACATAGAAACTTTAATATTCTGAAGAAATCGAGAAAGCACTCATACTTGGACTGGAAGAAATTATATTGTGAAAGTGAGCATCCTACCAAAATCAATGTACAGATTTACTGAAATCCCAATCAAAATCTTCATGCATCCCATTCAAAATAGAAGTAGTAAAAGCTATCCTAAAATTCATGTAGAAACAGAGAGGACACAAAATATCCAAAAGCACTCTCCACCAAAAATAATATAACTGGGAGCATTTCCATACCTAATTCAAGTTATAATGTAGAGTTATAGTAATAAAAATTGCCTTGTACTGACACAAAAACAAGACCATCAATCATCAGAGAATAATAGAGATCCCATACTTTAGCCCAAAAATTTCAGCTACCTGATTTAATTTTTTTCTTTTACTGAAAATAGATTTTTTTCATACAGTACATCCTGGTTCTGATTTCCCTTCTCTCATGTCCTCCAAAATTCTCTCACCTCCCCTCTTTTCCAAATCCACAGCCTTTCTGTTTCTTGCTAGAAAACAAACAGGCATCTAAAGGATAATGATAAAATAAAAGAAGATAAGAAAAAAGCGGGAAAACTAGAATAGAACAAAGCAAAGAGGAGAAAAAGAGGCAAAGAAACAGCACAAGAAGCACCTATAGACACTGAGATACTTATTCCCAATCCCAGGAATCTCCTGAAAACACAAAGCCAGAAGTCATATTATGTACCCAATGGTACTTAGTACTACCTGTAAGGTGAAACAAAGGAAGGAAGGAAGGAAGGAAGGAAGGAAGGAAGGAAGGAAGGAAGG
>LOJH01047865.1:0-13128 GCA_001685095.1 Ellobius talpinus
TGACCCGCCTCTACTTCTTGTCTGGTTGTCCTGCCTATATTTCCTGCCTGGCTATTGGCCAACCAATGTTTATTTAAAACATAATTGACAGGATATAGACAATTGTTATATATTGGTTTTTCGAGACAAGGTTTCACAAACTGTATATTTTTAATGTGACATATTGTCCATTATACCACAGAACAATGATTGAAGCATTCATGTCTAGTTATAAGAAACTACTGCTTAAGCATCACCCAGTATTACACCATGAGGAAACCCTGTTGCTACTGGCTGCAGAATCCACGGCTCCCAGAAGAGAAAACAAAGGCTTTGTATGGTCACTCCTGTCCTGCCAAGCACGTGACATCACATCACTGAATTTGAATTGCAGGCCTACCTGTCTTTCATGTGAAGTTTAAGGATCCTCAGACACTGGATTTTTTAATTTTGTGCACGGATCTCCTGTTGAAAGGGGAAATGGGAGATTTGTAAGGTTGTGGAACGGTAGCGTGAGGCCAGGGTTTTTGCTCTAGCTGGACATGTTTTTTGCCTCCATTCCTTCTGTGTCTAAGAAAGATACTTACATTGTCTCTGGATAATGTGTGAATGATAAAGAATTTTATTTAATCTCTAAATTTCTTCCTGTCTCCTTGTGGTTTAAGAAGGTGGAGGGGACTAGAACTCAACCAGCAGACACTAGCACAGGTAATGATAGGAGAGCCATAAAGGTTTGAATAAAAGGCAAATAAAGCCAATACAAATTTAGAAGCAGAATAATTACAGTGATATCCTATGGTGAATCCAAGACTTGCTAAGCTTGTCTTCAGTTTTAAACTGTGCAGTTTTAAAAAGTACAGCTTCAACTTTGTATCTAGGTATAGGGCCAGGTTTCTTCCTTAAGTGAATGTTCATTCCTTTTTCCCCCTTAAAATGCCTTAAAAAGAAGTCGATGCTTTCAGACCCCTCCCCCAAGTCTGGCAGAAGTGATGACAACCTACAATCCCTCCGCAGCATCCGTGATTCCACTGAAATCTATTTCTTAGCACAAAGCCAATTTGCTTTACAATGTCAGGAATGGCTTCAGAGCAACTGGTAAAAATTAAAGTATAAATTAAAATCCAAGCCCAACAAATCTGATACATTTCTTCCAATAAAGGAAACCTATTTGCAGCCAGTGTTGAAAATTAAATGAAGTTGTCTCTTGTAGTGCAATGTGGCCCTATCTCTCCAAACAACAGCTGAAAGTATTGATCCAACTCTCTGGTCTTTACAAATTATGTCACTCCTCTCCATGACCTGCTGGGCATCTGTAATCACTGGGCCAGCTCCCAGTAGCTGGAACTGGCTTGACCATACATACAAATCCATGGGTTACAATGGTGTCCAGGTCACAGTGCTTTCCTTTATGTGTTCTTCTGTAAATCTAGGGAGACTCTCTCTGTTCTTCCTCCAGAAAGGATGAATGCAAACCAGCTATTACCAGCCTCATAGGAGATAGGGGGTCTCTCCTGCCCTGCCACTCCCATCTCAGTTCCCTCAGTTGCTCTTTCCTACATCTGTCTTTGGGAACCCAGTGGTCAACACAGTCTTGGATTAGAAAGTAAATAAAAGAGCTTTCCTGGCTAGTAACCCTTAATATCATTGGTGTGAACCTACCTGTTGTGCTATTTCCAGACACCAGCTGTGTTTCTTTTCTGGGATTGTGTAACCTTGTTCAAAACTACAGTAATGTATTAACAGAGATCAGAAGTTTGAACCTTCAAACTGAGGCTAATAGCCATGCAAAGTATTCAAAGCCTGGCCTGCTTGTCTCAACACACACACACACACACACACACACACACACACACACACACTACTTTCTGTCTCTTCTAATGTTGTCTGCTGCACTATTCTATAATATATGGGTAGGGCAAACCTTTCCAAGGACACAATGTCCATGTCCTGTCTTGGAAGAAGAGAGAGAGGTAGCAATAGAGGACAGGAGGCAGTGGTGCTGGAAGAAACAAGAAGTTTTCTCAAGGTAGACACTGAGGGCCAGCCTTGATTTTGAGTAGCCAGGTGTTACCTCTTCTTCTGCCATCCAGACCTGGCCTTTAGGAGAGGGCTATGAAAAAAGGAGCCAGACTTCGTAATGGGAGGCCACACTGAGCTCATTTCTCCTTACTTCTGCCAGAGCAAAAGTCCATGAAGCATGTGTCTGTTTGTTCTCAATGGTATCAGTACAGAGGGATGCATCCAGAGCCATTTATCTCAACCTGCTTCTCTTACCCAGAGGGAATCATGTTCATTGCTAGCAGAATGGCTAGGCATATTGAGAGCAACATTCTCCTAGAAGCAGAAGGCACCTCTGTGGGTCCAATTTTATTTCACTGTTAGAGTGTTGTTGGTGCTTTTGCAGGTGCAGGCTTTCATCTCCATGAGGCACAGGCACTTTGGCTTTGTTTGTTCACCCTTCATGACTCTATGGGGCCCCATGGTGCATCCGGTGAAGCCCAGAGAAGAGGCTCACTCCGAATCAGATCTACCACCATGTCAGCATGCCAAGATGTTTTGAAGATAAAGATAGGGAAATATTATCCAGGGGTTCCACTCTTTGAAAGGCCTTTGTCTGAGTGCTTTTAAATGGGAATGCTATTTTTACAGACAATACTGCATGAGGCTATAGAAAAAAAACATACTACAATGAATTCTTGCCGCATTTAAGCAGCACTGCTGCTACCAATAGATGAAGGAAAGAACATGGAATTGAAATCATTATAAAAATATATGAATCTGGAGATAAGGCCTAATATAAAAACAGATTTTGGTAACTGCCTGGAGTAAATTGAATTTTGGTCTCCGTGCTAATGTGCTGACTATATTCGAGAAAAAAAGTACTAGCTTAGTTTTAGTTATTGCTACATGTTATCTCCTCATCCATAGAAGATGAAACAGCCTTTGACATGTCATGGCATTGTCATATAGGACCCAACAATAGCAGCAACAGCACAACAAATTATAACACTCCATTGTTGGAGAATAACTCCTAGGGGCTTATCAATTTCAGAAGTCTGTGTAACACAAGCCCATTTAATTTTTCTAGTATCTCGAGGAAAATTACTGTGTGTCTATGTAAGTGCACACATGTGCATACACATACGTGTGCTCTCACTGCAACTCAGTTGTACCCCTAAATCACATGTACGTATGTATGTTTTAATTGTAACCCAAATGTGTCCCTTAAGTATGTCACTTTTTTTTCTAACTTAAAAAAATCATGAAGTCTTACGAGTCAAAGGCCAAAGAAATATCTGGAGCTTAGTAGACTTTAATTTTAAAAAAGTCCTTTATTGTAAAACCCACTCTGATTGCCTGGTCTGCAGTGGCACTTGGGTAGACATCGACAGATAACATGGGTTCGCTCTATACCTACCCTCCCCATACCTCCAGCACCCCACATTTGCAGCAGAGCCAAGGCTGTGTGACTTTCTTGGCTGTGTGTTACTAGTGGCATGTGTCCTTTTCACACGTCCTGCCCAGCACACAGACCGCAACAGCGATCCTTCTCACACCCGACAGCGTCTTGCTCGTGTCTCCTCGTGCACCCCTTTCTTCTGATGCATGCATTCTCTCTACCCACTGTCAGAGGTTTGCATCTCATCTGTCATTCAAGGTTCAATCTGAATGTCCAATTCCTTTACTGAACTCTCTGCTCTCTCTCAGTGTGGCAAGACGATTTTCTCCATTTACCTATGGACAGGTGTTGCTTTGTTTGGTAATTACACACCACTGTGCTCCAGTGACAATCTGAATATGGGGAGCACTTCAGGGCGGGACCCCACTTTTGTGCTTTCTTTTCTTTGCTAACATAGCTGTGCCTCTATTCTATGACAGGTTCTCCACGTGCATCATCTCATTTAATCTACTAAACAACTTTTTCTTTCTATCTCACCTACGAAGCTGTCCTTCCAGAGGGCATAATAATCATCCAAGCCCAAGCAGCTAGACTTTTCCTTATCCAGTAAAACAGAGAGTCCCCAGAGCCACAATTGCTTTTCTGTGCCGCTTATCACTTTGTACTTCGTTGTGTAATTACCAATGACCTGAATTACTGTATGTGATGCTTCTTGAAGCTGAATTTTATGCTTGTTCTTTTTTGTATCCTGACTCAAGATCTCTCACACAGTAAGGGTGTTCCAAAACTGCTTGTTGAAAGACTGAAACAATTAGATACTTTCATGTATTCTTCTTTAAATGTTTTAATTTAATTCTTTTCATACCGTATACTTTGATCATATTCTTCCCCCCCCAACTCCTCCCTACCCATTCCATGCTCTCACCCCACGTCTCTCACGCTTGCTCTCTCCCCTCCCTCCAAAGTATCAGAGAAATAACTTCAAAAATCAAAAAAGACAAACTTAAAAAAGAAAAGAAATAAGACAAAGAATACTCAAACAATACAAAAAATGTATGCACATAAAACAAAACAAAACATGGAGTCTACTTTCTGTTTGCTTCTAGGCATGAGGCCTATCGTAGAGTCTGGTTGATGGACTCAGTGACAGTCTATTGAAGAAACCTGATTTTCCCTTTCCCAGCAGGCTTCGATTACAAAGAGATTCTTGATTAGGATTGGGACTTTGGTTCTACTTCCCTTCTCAGTTTTAGGGTGTTCTCTGGTTTGAACTTGAGCAGGTCTTGTGCCTGCTCCCACAGTCTCTATGAGTTCATAGGTGCATCAGCCCTATTGTGTCTGGGAGATGCTGTTTCCTTGGAGTCATCCATCACCTCTGGCTCTCAGAATCTTCCTACCTTCTCTTTCTCATAGATCATTGAGCTTGAGAATAGGGTTTTAATAAACACAACCCTTTTATAGGCCTGACATGGAAGATTTCTGGAAACAGGAAAGGAATAGGTTTAAGTGTTATCCAGGAAAAATGGAAAATACATCTTTGACCAAAAGAAGTGATAAACTCAAAGAATAAAATTAAAACAACATTTGAGAATCTGTTATCCTGTGCATCTGAAAATGAGTATTGACTCTCTGACTGAGAGAGCAAAGGCCTTTGAACTTGCATTGTTTTGTATAGTATATACAAAACTGAAGGCTGGAAAGCCATTTCTTAATGAAATAGATTGATTGGCTCTAACTTAAAAATAATATGAATGATGCAATGATCTATGCTAATGGTATTTTAATAATTTATACAAAGTAAATAACTGCACTTTCTTTTCATTTATATTCCCCTTGTTTACACTCATAATACACCAGGCAGGCACATAACTGATTGATTTCCATCAACATTCTCATCTTTGAATTGAAGGAGTCTTATTATTAAAGAGAAGGTGCTGAAGATAAGCCATCTGATCAGGAGACTAATGACTTTCTTTGTCTTTAACAAGCTGCCTTATCTTTACCACTCTGCCTTAGAAACCAGAGGGACAGCGTTGAGTACACGATTCACTTTCCACCTTCATGTCTTGAAGTGAGCTAAGAAGGATATGCCCTTTCCAAAGAATGGACTATGCAATATGCATGAGGGAGATGGACCTGGGAGAAGCCCACCTATAAAACAAAGGGACCTTTTGTTCTGGATAATTATCTCAATCATTCTTGTTCTATCCCTATATGTACCTTGGATCCTAAAGAGAATTAAAATTTCTTCAGACACAGAATACTAAAGATGAGTAGAACACTTTGGTTGATTAGCAGTTTTTGATCATGTTCTCTCAACTCCATTTGAACATTTCCCCCCTCAAAGCCTCCTGATCACAAAGTATATTCCCAGTATTGTAAAGACTGTCCAATTCTCAGTCACCCAAGAGGAGTTCATTGTGCCTACTTCAAACACATATGCATTGTTGTGTCAAATAGATACAACCACCCTGATAGATAGAATTCCATGCTGATTGTTGGTTGTGTTTTACTTGGATAGCAGCCCAATAGAATCTCTAATTAGCGATTTACTATATAAATATTTACTTAACTCAACACAGAGTACTTTTAATATCTTCACTGGCTGCTTTTATGACTGGTGTGTGTGTTTTGTGTGTGTGTACATGTGCTTACTGTGACGAAATATGTCTGTAAAGCAACTTAAAGGATAAGAGGTTTATGCTCGATGCTACTTTCACAAGTCCCGGCCCATACTCAGATGATTCCATGTCCCTGGACCTGTTGTGTGGCTTAAGCACAGTGAGAAGCATGTGACCAAGGCCGTTCACCTGGCAGTGGTCAGAAGACAAAGAGGGAAGACAGCAGAGAGACACAGCCAAACGATGACTTCCAAATATGCATCTTAAATAACTTACACCACTGAAGGTTCTACTTAGCAATAGCTCATTGAGTATGATCACCTTGGTAGACAAGATTTTTCTCTTTATAATTTAGTCATTTTCGTGATTGGATGCACCAGCTGGGGACCAGGACTTCAACGCATGAGTTTTGTTTTTTTTTTTTNCATAATAGTACCTCTTTCATTTAAGTTCTGTTCATAATGAGATCTTCATGATTAACCTTTACAAGCTCTCCCAAGGGCACCACTAAAGACACCAAGTTTTATATTGGTGAATTACTCTGACATTTCCTAAGAGTTATATGTCCTATCTTGTAAGGGGTGCCTTAGATTTCTATAGACCTGGCCCTCATTTAAGAGTCTCCTAACTCTAATTAGGGAGTTCAAGTGTTTCCTAGAGCCAACAAAATGAACATCAAATTCCTCTCCCTACATTCATGATAAATCCTGACTTGTCTTTCTACTCATTCCAACATCAAGAAGGCACCTACCAGTCCACTCTCCCTTCAAACCTTCACACACTGTTCTCATTGGGACTGTGTCATACTGGAGCCATAGCTCAGCTTCTCTACGATATTTCCCTGCTGTGGTCCAGCAGTACTGATTTCTATGTCCTCCGAATGTCAATACTATGCTGTCTCTTTTTTTGAAAGACTTTATTAAGTTATTTTTAATTCTGTTACGCATCTGATCTTCCCAGCTTTAGGGAGATTAGTTAAGGCTGATGCCATTCCTTATCTTTGAGTTCAGTGCAGCTCCCAGGGAAAACTCTGACTATGGCTAAGAATAGACAGTGGTTGAATTGTCCATTCCTGAAATTCAGCAAAGCTGTGCATACCGTTTGGTTTGTGTAAACGCTGGGTAAGATTATCAGGACTGTTGCTCAAAGAACTTTCTCGGAGATGAAATACACAGCCAATGATGTGTTAAGACAAGTGGCTGAGAGAACTTCACAATTTTAATTGAAAAACGTATTTCAATCAACTTAGCTTTCAAAATGCTTAGCTCCATCTCCATAGATAAGCATGCCGTCTGCCTCAACTCTTTCCCAAATACTCGCTCTCTAATGTGACACTTGCTATCTGGCATCATTGGTATTCTATGACTTTTCTCAGTAGCTATTTGAGGGCTGCACCTTTTGGTGACAAGATTGGAAGAAGATCTAAACAAGCGCCTCCTCATTGAATGCCATAGTGGCGTTCAGGAAGCAGGTGGCATGATCACAATCGCAGAGACTATAATTTTCAGTTTCCCCCTAGTAGATTATAGGACCATATATTCTTTCTGTAAATTTAGCCACATGAGCTTATCCATCTTTCTGCTCTTGCCATAGTGGCCTCCAGGGGAATCTTTTCTATATGACCAGATGCAGGTGTGAGATTAGGAGTATAGGTGAGTGCTACAAAAAAATACAGGACTGGGAGAGTTCAGGAAAGGGTGGAGAGCAATAATTGACATTTTACTGTCATGGCAGAGCACTTGGCAGTATCCAATCTTGTGGCTCTTAGACTTGAGGGAAATATACTACCATGCTTCACTGAATCCTTGACTTACATCCTGCAAAAACCTAGAATACCCTTCTCTTTTTCATAGGTCTCTATTTTGCTTTGAGCAACCCAAGTAGAATATGTCATCAGTAAAACCAGTTGACTTTGGTCCTAGCTGTCTCTAAAATATTGTTTCGCCCCTCATATTTCTCTCCTCTCCTTACACAGATTTAGCCACGCCATTTTCAGGGAATCTATCAACAAAATACTCCATTACATGTGGCTAGAAGAGATACTTTCACTATGAGGCATGTTGGTGTTTTCTGGCATTCTATCAAGGGAATCAAATTAGAGAAATGTATATCCAAATTCTATGACTGAATTGTCTCTATAGGACACGTTCATATCTCACCTATTCATGGACAACTAATAGATAAATTGTAAAGAAATGATACCTTATGGGAATGAGAAGGACTAATAGAGATAAACTCACCCATGTCTCTCAGTGAAATGTGAAAATGAGAAAACTAAAGTTCAAACAGGATAACTGATTCCTTAATGTCATATAATAACTAGATAGCAAGTCAGGACTCCCAATTTCTAAGCCTGTGTTCCTCTGGTTACCTTTAGCTCTGTTTAAGGAAGAAGCTTCAGCAATTGGTGCTCATTCAATGCATGCTGAAAGCACCCAGGTTTGAACTCCACTGGAATGACTGGTTCCATTTTTGTGAAATTCTGACTTTTGCAAGTAGGTCTCTAATATTCTTAATAGTCCCAAGATGCAGAAACCTGCTGATTCTTGTTCTTCTTTTTGGGGATGTTTCTTCTTTCCCACTGTGGAATCACAACTAATTCTAGGTAATTTGATTTCTGTGTCCCCACGCCTTCAAGTAGTCCCCCCATCCTCTTCCTCTTCTTTCTCCTCCTTCGTCTCTCCTCCTCATTCTTCTTTTCCACAGAACAAGCTTTTCCATTTCTTTAGTTCTTTGAGTGATTGGGGGAGAGGAAGAACAAAATTTAATGCCACTGGTTTGAATTTTTTTACATTATGTTAAATTTTACAAGTCTTGACTAATTAATGATTTCCACGGACCAAGTACATGTCCACTTCTTTATCCCTCTCTGATTATTCTGAGGTTGAAATTGGAGATTGAGGTTCTCCCTGTTATTTTAGAGAAGAAAGGCTGCACAGGATTTGACATTGAAGTAGAATTCACCCTTCCCTTGAGCGTTCCCATCAGCACATCCCCACTTCCATGAGGGTCAACAAAAGGCCTTGCAATCAGCATTATGACTTTTTGGTTGTTGCAGCATAAGTCCAAGAATAAAAGAATTGGATAAACTAGGTTCAGTTAACAGTGTTAAGCTCCTTAAAGGTGAGTGCCCATCCTTAAGGGACAAACCATCCTAAATTTGGAAATTATACCAGTGTGTTTATGAAACATTTTGCTGATCATTTGAAGGGAGCTTTGGAGACGATTGGAGAAGTCAGAAACTAATATTTGTCTATACAGTTCAAGATGACAATGCTTTGTTTGGAATTTAAATTTGGACCATCAAACTTCATTTTACATGCCCAAAGGTCATGTTCTTAAACTTCATTCTCTTGAAGAGTCTAAGTTAGCCAAAGTACAAGAAGAAATCATGAGGGCTGGTAGACTAGAAGGAAGATGGGAGTAAATCGCACATAGCACAGACCATTCTAGAACCTGAGATGCCTGTCAGTAAAACACAGATAGGAAAACTAAGGTCTGAAATCCTGGATCAAAAGAGAAAAGAACAGAGCAGAAGGTGGTGCCACCCCTCCCTCCTCTCACAGGTTTGATGATGCCACTGTTTTCCTTTGGTTTGTAATGACAAAGGGAAAGCTTCACTTTATTTGCAAATGATGTTGCCTAAGAAAGCTTTCAGGAACCAAGGGAGAAGGCAGGGAGAAAAATTCAGATGCGCTAACTGGCAGGGTAAAGACTGTGAACACGTGCTCAGCATCTTCTAGAAAGGTGTTCGCCATCACGGGTTCTACAGAGACAGCCTTCTGCTCCAACCCCTCTACTCCGTCTCCATCCTGCAAACCTCCTTCCCACTTGCCGGTCCTCTCAGAACCACACACCTTTGGGAAAGCCAGAAGGGACCCATTACCCCTGCCTGTCATCAGAATGTGACTTCTCTGGCTAGCTAGATGGCTCCTGTGATTTACAACACAGATTGGAGTGCCTCAGACCCTGGCTACAGGAGGACCTGTAAATTAGAAGGTTGTGTTTTCTCCATGCAGCGGCTGTAATTACAAAAACCGTTTCAGGGGCATTTTGCTGTTTAACATTGCTCTTCCAAGTCTGTTTACAGTGTTTCTCGGTACTGCATTTGACACCAGCTACGTGGAGAGCGAAGCAAGCATAGAATGCAGCTCTCCACGCGGCTGGTCAAGGGGACGCTCTGAGCAGCCTGGGACTGAGTTGTCCAGCTCCTCATACTGTGGTCCCCCCTCATCCATTCTTTCTGTCTCACTGTATATTTTCTTTCCTTCTCACCCCATTATGCCCTGAAAAGTGTGCTTTTAGGAGAGCTGAACAGACACTGGGGAGAAGGGAAGACAGGGAGATGAGAGACGGGCCTTCTGTAAGTTAGAGGGTACCTTAGAGGTCAGTTCGGACTTGCCAGGCTTCCTCCCCGGCTCTAAGTAAATAGGCAAGGCCTGTCCTTTCCCTAGGGAAAAACAGACCTGACTGGTTTTGAATGTGAATTACACCGTGGCCATTTTAAAGTGTGATCCGCGCCTGATGAAACTCTAGGAACATAAAGGAGGTAGCAGATCCTGCTGCAATACACCGGAAGGGCTCTGAGCTTGAGTCTGAAGGGCCTCCTTCGGCGGGCTGTATGCTGTGGGAAGATGGAGAAGGAAGCAGAGGAAGAGGAAAACAAAATTCAGCTATATGGATTGAGAACTGGAAAGCAGATTGCTGTTTTTAATTGAATTTTATTTTTAAATGAGAAATGTGTATCATAAGCGGTAAGAACTGAACCTTCTTCTCATTTTGCTCCACACCAGAGTTTCCTGTCAAAATTTAGGCAGAAGTCTGGTATGGTGGCACAAACCTATGGACCCAGTAACCAGGAGGCTGAGGCAGGAAGATCTTATGTTCAAGGACAGCTAGGCTGGGATTTTATATCAAAAGTAATAACAAAGTAAATCCAATTATATCTGTGTGGGTTAGGTGTTCATTGTCTAAGACATTCTGTCTGGTATACCTATCTGTCACCACTAGACAGTGGTGTCTGGTGGGTATCCACTGGAATTCTCAGGTCCTTGTGTTGAAACAAAACATTAGACAGACTCATGACAAGCAGTAGAAACAGGAAGTTTGCTGAGAAAGACACTTCCAAAGGAGGAAGCAACCAGACCTAGGGGGATGTTCAGAAGCTCAAGGGAGCCTCTGCTCAGCAGGCCCTATAGGTTCCTTGTGGGAGGAAACCTCTTGCATGCATCTTCTGTCTGTTGCAGAGCACCCTGGGGAGGAAGGTTTTCTGGTCATTTTCTCTGTTCTTTTCTTTTTTCATATTCTAATTTTGTCCTCGCTCTCAGCTTTGTTGTCCTGCCTCACGTCTCACATCCATTGTCCTCCAGCTCACTATACCTTCTCATTCAACTCTCTAAAGGGCCCCAGAGTTTGTTAATAGAGAACCGACAATGTCATCAGTACAGGGCTCATTTTTACGTCACTCCAAGGCAATCAATTGTTATGCATTAATGAGACTACAGACACGTTTTAATTGTTTATAGTGTTAAGGGAAGTAAAACATTGACAAATGAACACATAACTTTCCAATAAGATCATGAACAGCTACTGATACTTCCCTAAAGTGAGGCTGTGCATGTTTTGGTAGAATAGTCCATAATAAACCAAAACACATCCCAGAGAACTGTCCAGTGAACACTTTCTAGAGAGAGCTGAGACTTGCTTAACTTGAATATAAACTTGACAACCTACTATCTTCCAAAGACCTGGCAGCAACCTAATGTTCCTGTCCATCAGGATGACATCAGTTCACCCTCCAGCAGGCAAGGTAGTTTTGGTGGGAGATCACATACAACTGGAAAAGAAATGCATTGTCTATCAAACATCATTAGCGCGTTACAAATGTATTGGATAGTTTCAAAACCAAGGGACATAAATTCACATATTTCCACAAAGCTCAGAATGTTTTAGAGAGTCATTTTTCCAAAGCTACGCAGTTGATTGCAGGTCAGGGCTCTGAGCTTTCCCTGAAGGTAGTGGATGCTATTCACTGACATGCCCATTGTCCACTCAGAGAGCGTGTGTGGCTATCATCTGTGAATAGAAGATGCCAAGGAATTCAGCTAAAATGTTGTTGAAGCCCTCTGATGAAACGGTCACTTTCCAGTGGTCAAATGATCTTCATGACCCATGGAAGTTCAGCCATCAGCCCTTTCATGGCCACCATCTGTCTCTTGATCTTTTGTATTTGCAAGTTGTCCTCTTTGCGGTGATTTTGGTACCTGCTCTCCAAATTTATTTACAGATAATCTTTTTAAAAATCATAACGTGACTGGGCATAAACTGGGCTTCAGTTCTAATTGTTTCCTTCCTAGTGATGATCCATTGTAAAAATGGGCAGGAGCTTTTTGTGAACTTCAAGAGACATGAAAAGGGAAGAAGATGGAGTGACAGGAAACCAGAATCTTGTTCCTTTAGCCTCCAAAACCTGCCCAGGTCATCTGATGAGCTCTGATGAGGGAATCGTCTCTATGTGTTCTGTTTGTATTTTCTTGGCCTCTGGACTGAGAGGCCACCTGCCTACAATGTGTTTTGTGGGGGCCGAAGTGGCAGTGTGCTAATGGAGCTCTTTCGGCACCCACACAGGAGACTCTGGACCTCATCAGTCTCAGAGGGAGGCTCCCTTGCTCATTCAGTGAAGTCAGTCTCTGATTTAGGCCTTACAGCCACAGCATGCAATATTCCGATGCTTTCATTTACTAAACATAAATTTAAGGTAGCCAAATCTGGGGAGCAAGTTTGAAACCTTTGGTGTCCACCATCACTGAACTAAGAAATATTAGGAGTCTGGGTACAGAAAGGGAGAGAAGGCATTTCATCCTGGTATTGACTGCACAGGGACTGTGTGGGCTCTTTAACAGCATCTGCTGTGCCATGGCCTTATGTCTGATCAGTCCAGATGTAGGTCTGCTCCTCTTCCTGGGATGGAAATAGCTTGAATTACACACACATGTCAGCACCATCTGATGAGGATTCATTAAGTAGCCCAGTTCCTCTGTTGGTTTTCTAGTCTGTGATGCTTCAGAGAAGGTTTGATATAGATACGAATAATTTACATTGTATAAATTTTACTTTATTGATACAAAT
>LOJH01047868.1:1762-13128 GCA_001685095.1 Ellobius talpinus
GTGTGTGTGTGTGTGTGTGTGTGTGTGTGTGTGTGTAGAGCTTTTGCCTGGGCAGTTCATCCTTGTGAAGCTGCTGTGTTGACGCTGAGGGGAAATAGCAGTTGGAGACTGAGAGCAAAGGATGTGAACTTAGACAGATCTGGGGTAATGGAGTCGGGGCCGCAGCTCCAGGTAAAGGGCTGACGCTGGAGAGATGGAGGAAATTCCTAGATGGTTATGTGGCATGACTGTTATGGGATGACCAACTGCTTTCTTATTGACTGTGAAGCCCACTTCGCAGCAAAGAACTCACAGCATTTACCGTATATTTGTCCAAAAGCCTATGTCTGTGCAATCATTTTTATTTTAATTAAAACTCCATTTCTGATACCTCTAGATTTAGGTCATTTTCAGATTATTTATTATAGTTTCCTCCCCCAGGTAGAAAGCTGCTCCTAGTCATGAGTAGCCAGTGGCTCAATTTGTGCAGTCCACAGACATGGGACGAACCAGACATCTCTTTCCAGGACCTGGGTGTGGTCAAGAGTTCTGAAGATGGCAATCGTTGTTCTTTGAGTTGAAGCTAGATGTTCCATTAGAGCACAAACTTCTTCAATAATTTGGCCTCAAAATACAATTTGTAGTTTTCTCAAACTATCCCTTTAACTGATTCTGAATCATTTACAAATTTGATATTTTCTACCAGAAATTATAGTTCTTACAGATATGCCTATGATATTTATTTCATTTGAAACTTTTTGTTTTGTTTTATTTTCATTTTTATGCTAGGCAAAGTGGCTACAGGACTCCATTTACAAATGTCAATTTCACAGTATGCCTTCAAAATAGCTTAATACCTGATGGTTGTATATTTTTCAATTATGAAAGAACCAAGCCTTGATCATCGGTGTTCACGAGAGTTCCAGAGTAGATGGTAGATTCAGGTAGGTGCATACAGTTGGAGTGTGTTTTTATAATGGAACAATAAAGCAAATTATTGCTTCAGTGACTGTACCCACAACTATATTGTCTTTAGTGTAGAAAGCATGAGTAAACTGGATTTTACAACTCAGTTTCCCTGTGAAACTTTCCACCCTGCTATTTTCTCTGTCTTACAAGGATAAGTGAATTATTCCTACAGTTTATAAACTGTAGTGGCATAATCAGAGAAACTCCCAGAACAGTTGAAGGGAGGGCCCTTCTTTCCCAGAGACAGCGCCCTCCATGTCCGCAGGAAGCTCATTGGTGCCCCAGTGCACACTTGCTCTCCTAGACATCCCTCTTTTTCTAACAAAGTGGGTACTTACCATTTGCACAAGTAACTACTTGTGACCTCAAAGTGGGACACCTAGAAATGAAGGAAAGCATTCATTCACACGTGATAGCCTGTAGTACAAACCCCACAAGTTTGCTTGATTAGCCCTGAGTGAGAGGGTCTCAGGTGGCTTTTGAAGAGCACTTGCTGATGCTCTCAGTTAGGCAGGTGACCAGCATGCAGCCTGGGCATTAGAGCTGAGAGTAGAACCATCAATACCGCCCCTCAGACCTTGTCTGGTTAATCTATCCACTTGATTTATTATCCCCAAACTCTGCCTTCCTAGAAGATATTGCCATGCCAAATACAACTTGGAAGTGAACCTTGGGATGGTCAGACAGGTGGAGGCCAAACACTGAAAACCTTTTGTTAGAGAAAGAACCAGGAAGTCCCTGTTCATAAGGCTTCTCATCACTTAATGTGGGCTTGTTTGGTGGCTGTACACTTACCCTAGAGGGGAGCTTACATTTCAGTCTGTTGGTGTGTCCCATTTTCCTTGAATTTTTCTCAGTTGATGGTAAACCGCATCTTGCATAACCTTCTTGGAAAGGGACAAGCCCAGCTGTCCTAATGAGGAGAGCTAGTGTGGCACTCAGCCTGACAGGAGGTTTTCCTCTGTAGTAGGCTTCCCTCCGCCCACTGCGTATGATTGGGAAACTGACACCACATATGGTTCCGTTTTGTTACAGAGGCCAAGTCTAGGAATTCCCTGGGGTCTTAACTGGCCAAAAATCCAAATCACACATTTGATCCAAGTATTATTAGAGGGAATATTTTCTTTGGAGTGTTCTGCAAGCCCTTGAACTAGCTGCAGGCAGTGAAGCTTGTGATCATTTTCATTAACCCTTCACTCCCGAGTCGTGTAGACTGTCAATAGAAAATACCAAGATTCTCCTATTGCCGTACATCATGCTGCTGCTTGTTCTTGCTTAAGTGCTGTCTTTTGCGAAACTGAATTTTGTTCTATTGTGAAGTCATTGGCCAAAAGGAATAGTCTCCTCTGCAGCCACACCCACACTTAAAAGTTTTGTCGTGGTAACTGAGGACAGTGGAGAAGAATGCACTATTTTGACAAGTTCCAAAAGCAAAATTGTAGAACAAAGATTTTTTTGCTGAAGCAAATCATGACTGCAGAAAATGAGGACGTCATTTGGCAATGGACTTACCCACTGGTTTCTTAGAGGCAACGGGTTATAATTAAGACCACATTTGTGCTTCTACAAAGTGTGTCTGGTCCACATGTGTGCTCACCACCCACAGGCGGCTGAAGGAAGTTGTAGGAATGTTTGTCTGTGAGAAATTTCCCAGGGCAGCAAAGAATTGGTATTCAGCATCGAGAGGCCCACATCTCCTCTGCCTGTGTGTATATAGATTGTGTGGCCTGTCCTTGGCCTCTTGTTCAAGAGAATGTTCATTTAAGGAGCCTCACTCTAAGGTCACCATCCTTCTTGTTCACTCAGACTACTAATGACTTAAGTCCCCTCCTCAAGGGAGGTATGACAAGAAAGTTAAGAGATGGGTTTAGAAACGAGAAAGGAAAGACAGAAAGTCATTTCAGAGGCTCAGTGTTGGAGGAGATTGTTCTGGATGCTCCTTTCAGTCCCAAATGAGGATCCAGGAGAGCGTGTGGATCCAGTTATAAGCTGTGTTTGATGGTGACTTTGTGTCAGAATGGTCATGATTCTACTTAGAGAAGTGAGCACAGTGTAGGGCTTACACCCTCCAGTTTAGATTCAGTCACTACTCTACTCTGTGAAATCAGGGTTAAACATGCTTTGAGTATCAGGGCTTTCCCTCCATACACTGTGAGTTATCTGTAAAATCATGTCCATGAAAGAGTTTGGTATGTGAGAAGCTTGAGTGCCCAGTATCTCCTCATCCTCTTTCTTTCCTTATGCTCCTGGTGATGGAAGCCAAGACCCTGTGGTCACAAGCAAGGACTCCAGTGAGCTACATCTCCAGCCGCAGTGATCTGTTCCTCCATTACTCAACATTCTGCCGAGTTTTTGTTTGTCTGGGGAACGGTTGTTCATTCCATGTTCCATTCTCATGCTGGGTCCTAGGCTCCTTGAGTCTGCCTTACCTGTTTTGGAATTCCTGGTACATGGCAGCAGTGAGAATGAGTGACTACTGCTGTAAACAAACAGAGAGAGAAACAAAGGAAAGTGGTCAATACAACAGAGAGGTGATTAGCCCTTGGGCTCCACTGCCGAGTGGACGGGATGCAGTGGAGGCTTTCTCTTCTGAGATGCTGGCTGGGTGAGCAGTCCATTCTCGAGGGATGGACCAGGATGGCTGTCTCTGCTGTGCCATCTGCTGCTTACATTGTCGCCAACTGCCACACCCTGGTTTCTTTTGATTTCTGTTGTGTTGCTGCCATCTTTATAATCCCTGCTTGTGTGGCATGTCCCCACATCCAGCGCCCATGTGTTTCTCATCTCCAGTTCCGGCAGTTATTTTCAAAGAACATAGTCTTATGTGTTTATGTATTTATTTCGAAATGTTCAGCATTGCTGGGTTGCTCTGCACATATCAAATGAGAAAGCAATGTGGCTGTAAGCCTTGTACTTCACAAAAGTTTGTGGTCTATACCTCAGAACCCTGCACAGCATTTGGGAGCTAAAGTGATAAATGAGTTCTTTTTATTCTTGCTAATGGAATTCTGGGTTTCCCACCTTCCTCTCCTCCCTCTTCTTAAGACTGTGGCATTGAATGAAGCCACCTCACATTTGTGCCAGGGTTTTTACAATTTCTGTGCAAAGCATTTTGAGAAAATTCTCTCACAGCTTTATATGGAAACATATCCTATACTATCCTGTTAGGGAGGCACACAAACAAGACAGTTACTAAATTTATGTCACATCTCGTGACTTTTTTGCTTGTTGAACATGTATGACCTCTACTGACTATACCTACAATTCAGGATGCCTCTACATCTCTCTGTCTAATGACCCCATCTACTTTCCAATGAGAACTATTTGCTCTAGATATTCCAATTAGCTCTGAAATTATCCTAGGAAAAAATTAAAAATAATGGGTGCCGTGTGCTGATAAATTCCTGTAATCCTAGAACTTGGGAAGGAGAGACAGAAGGTTCGAGGTCATCCTCAGCTACACAGTGATTTCAGGGCAATCTGGACTACCTGGAACACTGTCTCAAAGACAAACAAACTGGAAACTGCACAGAATCTCCTAATATACTTCAGCACAAAACGAGCTCATGTTTGTATAAGTTACATTCTTCCTTGATTGGCACAATTGAAAACTTACTGTCATGGCACTCAGGTAAACCAAATGTGTGAGCATTGAGCATCAATGGGAAGATAGATCTTAAGCATAAAAGGTTATCCTTTGCTGTTCCAGTCATCAGGTTCTAAGGGTTTTGAGGGCCCCCACAGTGCTTGTTCTTTTGGGGACACTTCAAGTACTGACTATCTCTAGGAAGTCCTTCAAGTTGATGTCACCTATGTTTCTTTGATGTGTGCAGTTCTTTCTACTGCTCAGCAGGGAAAATACTTTCCCCTTGTCTTGTGTAGAAGTGAGTTATCCCCCAAGTTATCGATCATCAAAGGACCACATGGTTCTTGTTTTGGACAGGAATGGAAGGTGACTGTGAGGAGAAAATGCGGCAGATGGATCTGTGTAAGTTTCACCTCTTTACATAAAGAGGTGGAACAGCCTTCCATGGAGCCAACAGGAACACACATTGTACTTTTCTTGTAGTTACGGGGACACAGTGATCTGGTACTCTAGGAAGCTGGTGTGTCTTGTGAGATGCATGGATGATCTCCTGGGAAGGGATGGCAATCCCACCTGATGGTGTTCTAAGTACATGGATCCTTAGCACCCAAAGAATGGGAAGTGGAAGTGTCTATCTCTGGTTCTTTCGTCCTTGGAGATGAGGGTGGGATAGGTCTCTAGGAGGGAGACACTGTGTAGAGAGAGCTCTTCTCAGCCTTCCCAGGCTTACTGCATCTGCAGAGAGATTTCACTGCTTGTAAAACAGCAGCAAGGGCTGTAAAAGCCACTGAGAAAATGACAGCATGCCTTGTGAGTCACGTGTCATCGCTGTGACAAAATGCCTGAGAAAACCTGAAAGGAGGAAAGGTTTCTGTGCACCCACAGTTTCTGTGGTCACTGTGAATGGTCATCTTACTCTTCTGCTCTTGGGCAGCAGGACCATGTGGAGCATTGAAGCCGCTCATCCCATGATGGAAAGGAGGAGACTAGGCACAGGATGTACCCTCCTGAAGGGACTTACCTTCCTACTTCCTCCAAAAAGTCCCCAGCTCCTAGTATTCTACTCAGTAGTGAGTTAACCCATTGGTGACATTAGTGCATTGATCATCCAGCCACCTCTCAAGTGTCCCACTAGCTGGGGGCAAAGCCACCAACACTGGAGCCCTTTTTGTACCTACTTTATATTTGAAACATAACACATGCTGTTCACAGCTACACAGCATTATAAGTTCAGGTTTTGATTCTTCCCCTCTCCCCCTTATGTTGCAGTCTGGAAAATGTGTGCTTGTGGTTCCCATCTTGTTCCTACTGAGTTCTATGGTGGCCTCAGTGGCTGTCACTGAATGTATGCTTTGGAACATGAGCTTCATCTGAGTGCTCAGAAGTGTTGAACCGTGGATACACTTCAGGCTTACTAATGGGAGCCCACATGTCACAGAATTCCAGGTCTTCTGTCACACAGAAATCTGGGAAGCTTAACTCAAGACAGAAAATCATTCTCCCAGTCACTTGATGCTAATGCTTGCAGATGGTTGCTTGGGTAGAAGCTCAGCTTTTGATGAATATTAAACAAGCTTCTACAAGCAACATCCAGCACCACCACCAACAATAATGTCCCATTCTGAACTGCCCCAATGCTGTTAGGAAATGGTACCCTAGTGGCTACTTGTTAGCATTAGCTAGTTAGGTGTCCTGGGTAGAGAAATTGGTGGGTATTAAGCTTTCTATTTCAGAACCAAACAAGGAACAGCAGTAGGAAACATTTTTCTTGGAACATACTGTTTCCTCCCATTTCAAAATACTAGGAATGATGACTGGGCAAGGGAAATAGGGGACCCGTCATGGAAAAAAGTGTGTCCTAGCGTAATAAAGTGTGTGCAAATTATATTGGTTGGAATTTTCAATGTTTGGCTTTGGGGCTGTAGCTGCTATAATGAAGTTCTTTTTCCATGGTGTTCTTTTTAATCATGGGAATTTGGCACATGATCAAAGTATGTGAAACCTGGGTTTCCATGTGTGTGAATGGAGGCCAGCATCACTTTCCACAGCAGTTATGAGGATGAACCGAGTGGTGGACTTGGTTGCCCAGTCTCCCATCCTCAGGCTCTTAAGAGCATCCTTATCACAAATAGCAAACAGGGATGCTATTACACTGTGTGTTTCAGAGGTCCTGAAAGAATCAAGAGTGTTCAAGAAGAACACAGAAAAGTAGACTTGGATTGGCAGTTAATGGCCCCTAGGGAAGGGGGAGTCATTTTTCTTCAGAGGTGTAGCTGCTGGTAAGTGGCCATACTCTTGCAATTGACCCTAATTAAACCCAAGGGTAGTAACCTAAAAGAAAAAAAGAGACATGAAAGTAGATGGAGGACTTGTTGGAATGACTAAAGGGTCACCAGGGAGTTGGAAGGAGGTAAGAGCGTAGTGGCTGTGTGTGACTAAGATGCAGATTTCTCATACACATGTATGGAGTTGTCAGATAGTGAATATAAGTGTTAACGTGGAAGCTAGGCTGACATCTAGCTCAGATAGTAGACCTGATGCTATGCAAGCACAAGCTTCTGCGTGTGACCTGAGTCCCTAATAGCACACACAAAAACGAACAAAATAATGACAGTTTAGGTTCTAAGCCACAAGAATTGAATTATAAGAATTCTTTTCTTATTAATTAAATTTTTATTTATTTTACAGCCCATCAGCAGTTTTTCCTCTCCCTCTGTCCTTGCCCTCTCCTCTGACCACCCTCCATACACTCCTACTCCATTTGGGAGTCATGTTGAAGAGAGGGAGGAAGAATTCTTAACACATCGGGGTATTAGACTAAAAAAAGAAAACATAGTTAGCATTGTTTTCTTGCTGCTTGCTATTGGTAAAGAAAATGTCAGCTAACACACTCTGCATATGTGACTCCTGTCAGTTCCACTCCGACTGATGACTGTGTGCAAGGAAGCCCACAGTCACACCGGCACTGCTGGAATGGGAGGTTCTCTTTCTGTTGTTTTTTGCTCCTCTTGCTTGGGGTGAATAGTAGGGAATTCCTGCCCTTACTCTCCTGGTGCCAGGACATGATCAACTTGGATGTACTATCCTGCTTTTTCTGGTACCCTGGGAGAGGAGGGACTGATGCATTCCCAGCTTAAACACTCCCAGTATTAATGGCTAACATACACTGAGAGCTAATTTGAGCATATGGCAAATATATGACTTCAGTGGGAAAATACATTCTGTTCTTAAGGCACCCTCACCGACTTAGCTAGAAGTGGACATGGAGCAGACCCCAGGGACAACATTTACTTTTCCTATGGGATGAAACAGGCCATTTGACTCAAGCCTTAGTGGACTTGGTGGGGAATTGGTCTCCTGCAGTCCTTGGGTTCATTTCTCCTGTGTAGCATGCAGGATTTAGCAGCTGGTTCACTATCAGGGTGACTGGGGCTGTCTAGAAAGAGAGGGTCTAATAGTTTTCAGCCTTAGGGAACTTAGATGCTTTAGTAGAGAGTGGTACTTTATTGGTCGCTTATCATGTGCTCTCCAGTATTTGAACAGGCACTGGCCTGTCACCTCAGCTGCTACAGACACGGAGGCTGAGGATGGAGTTCAAGCCTCCACCCCTCTCCCCCTCCCCCCCCCGGCCCACACAGTAACTGCAAGGTCAGCTCGGACAACTTAGAAAGACCATTTTGAAGAGGACAAAGGGCTGGGGGATAGAATTCAGCTGCTATAGAGATTGTCTAACATGCACACAACCCTGGGTTTCATCCCTAGTACTGCATAAGCCAGGTGTGATGGCAGTGTCTACAATCTCAGCACTAAGGAAGGCAATAGAGGTTGGAGGATCAGAAGTTCAAAGTCATCCTCAACTCCATAGTGAGTTCAAGGTCAGTGGGGGATTCCTCAGACACTGTTTCCAACAGCACAAAATATAAAAAGTAAAAATAAAAACAGAGCTAGAGATGTATGGTTTGCCAAGCATGCCACAGACTGTGAATTCAGTTCCCTGAAGCGTGCGTGTGTGTGCAAACACACACACACACACACACACACACACACACACCCCAAAGGTGAATATAGAAGTGTTCTAGTTTTCTAATGCTGTAGCAAAGTGACCCAAATAGTTTAACTATTTGCTCTGCTTATTACTGTCATTTGTATTGGTCTAAGCCGGCATAGTCCATTCCTGTTCTACATGGTCTTCAGGGGAGGTGGCTCCTCAGACTCATGCACTTGCCTTTGTTTGATACTAGAGAGGTTCAAACAATAGTTGTCCTTGGCTGCTTTGGGTGCTTTCCTGTGTGACTGATATAGGTATGGAAGCAGTGTTATTGGGTTTACAGACTTTCCCCCCCTTTTTAATTATTATTATTAAAAATTTCCACCTCCTCCTCCTCCCTTTCCAGTCCAAAGAGCAGTCAGGGTTTGCTGCCCTGTGGGAAGTGCAAGGTCCTCCCCCCTCCATCGAGGTCTAGGAAGGTGNAGTACATGAAGTAGAATCAAAACCCAGATCCATTGTCCTTGGCTTCTCAGTCTTTTAAGACAAGTTTCATTGACTGTCCATTAGGGAATTGTGACAGTTTCTAGTGCATGTAGCGTGCTTGGGGTTCATAATAAATCTTGTTTAGAAAACTGCATATCATATTTAACATTTAATGCTTGGAAGGTCAGTGTCTCCTGTGTGATAGACCCTGATAGTATTTTACATGCATAATCTCTTATTTATAGCCTTGTGAAATAATCTGTCATTATTAATATTAATAATGAATTGATAATAATTAGTATTCCTGTCTTTGAAGCAGTATTTTCTTTCATGTGGATCCAAACTTAGTCTGTGTTCCTTTGATCAATGTGGTAATGCCAAACTCTGGGTCTCAGGACCTGGGTCTAGGCTGACTGAGACAACTGCAGAAGTTCCCCATACCCAAGAGAGCATATGCTGTACTTCAAAGTCACATGAGGGATGGAGAGCAGAGTAAAATGGCACAGTTGCCTTGTAATGGTGAAGGTTATACTGGGCATCAGAAGTTCCAAACTCACAACATGAAGAGGCAACCTTAAGAGGCAACATCAGTAGCATTAGGAAGTGTCAAAAGCTCAGGAAAATTGTAGCCAAAGAAACCACAATAGAAAACAATAAATGCTATGACCAAGACAGGAACAAAGTGATGGGTGGAGATAATTAGACTAAGGAGGCAGAACCCAGAGCGAATGGGCCACCCTCTGCTTTGAGGATGGAGCTTCTAAGTCCTTTCATGTGGGTGTGAGATAGGGTCTCACATAGCCCTGGTTGGCCTCAGACTCAGTTTATAGCAGAGGATGACCTTGAATTTCTGGTTCTTCTGCCTCTGTAACTTGAATGATGGGATTGCAGTTAGGTATCATCACACCTGGGGTTCGGGGTGCTGGAGATCATCTCCTGACTCTGGGTTACACACCAGCCTTGGTCGCCAGTGCTTAGCATTCTAAAGTTCAACAAAGCCACACTGGCTTTACCTTACCCAATCGCACTTCATACCAAGTTGCACATTTTCATGTTAAATCAGATTTCTCAGCTAGTAGAGTCATCTTTACCTCTTTATCTCTTAAACATTTGAGGAATATAAGTGTGAAGAATCAGCCTCTGAATGAGCTCCATCTTCTTCCATGGTATGTAGCTTGATATACCTAAGGCACTACTGGCATTGCAATTTGTTACTGAGCTGCACAGAAATTTAGAACCATTTTCACCATTTTATAGTCTGTATATAGATGCCCACAGATATAGATAGGCAGACACTGCATTTCTGTATTTTGGATGGTTATAATTTCTTCATGAATTTGTAGTTTAAGATGTTCATATCTGAGTTTTGCTGTGGTTGATGGTATTTACTTTTCTTAAATATGGTTTGCATGTTAAATTTTATTTAGTGTATGGGGGGGCATTTGAAAGTATATGGATGCGTTGGCAGGCATGCCATAGCCTCAGGTGGAGGTCAGAGGACAACCTGTAAGAGCTGATTCTCTTTCCCACCGTGTGATCCTGGGACCGGAATTCAGTTTGGCAGGCTTTGGGGCAAGCGTCTTTCCTGGCTGATCCATCTCATTAGCTTCCATTTTAACCGTTTTCAAGATCACGTCTGCTTTTGTGGCTAAGCTGATTTCATAAATTTGAACTGATTTGAATAAAATAATCAGGCACACTAAAAGTGTCTGGAAGCCAACAGTTGCTGTGTCGATCACAAGCATGGTCTATGCCTGATTATATAGACTTGAGAGGCACCTGCAGAAAGGGTACACTTTAAACCTTCCCTACTTTATTGTCTTTTATCATCTCAGTTACACATTATATAGACTTGAGAGGCACTTGCAGAAAGGGTACACTTTAAACCTTCCCTACTTTATTGTCTTTTATCATCTCAGTTACACATTTAGTATTCAGGCAGCTCCAAATAATACGCTATGTATTTCTGTATACCCTCTGTATTCCCAATTCATGTAATCACTCTTGTCCTTCTCCATGATGTAAGCCAGTTTTTCCCAGGAATAAATCTGGTCTAAGACTTTGCAGTTGTGTTTGAATTGTTCTCAGCACATGAAACGCTGTACTGTTCCAAGTTCTCTCTGGTCCTGTGATTATATAGTTAGCATGATTGTGAAGGCAACCCATCAACAAGATCTTGTCTTGTTAAATATTCCTGTGCTGTGTGTGTGTTTGGGTGCGTGCGTGCATGTGTGTGTGTGTGTGTGTGTGTGTGTGTGTGTAGTACAGCAGACACTTTTTTTTCTGTCATTTTATTTTTTTATTTTCTATTATTATTATTATTATTAAAAATTTCCACCTCTTCCCCTCCTCCCAATTCCC
>LOJH01047869.1:0-13128 GCA_001685095.1 Ellobius talpinus
ACACAGACAGAATATTGTATACATAATAAATAAATAAATAAATTTTAAAAAAGAAAACATTTTCAGAGGTTCAGTCCATTATCACCATAGTGTGGAGCATGGCAGATATAATACTGGAGAAGTAGCTGAGAGTCCCACATCTTGCAGGCAATAAGAAATGGTCTGTAACACTGAACAAAGATTAAGCAAGAGAGACCTCAAAGCCTGCCCCACAGTGACACACTTCCTCCAACAAGGCCATAACCTCCCAATAGTGCCACTACCTTTGGGGGCCATTTCTTTCAAATCACCACACTGCCCTACTAGCTTTCTGGAATCTGGAGCTGTCTTGCCTCCTCCATTGCTCTGAATTTGTCTTTTCCCATTTGCCTTGCTGCTTCGTGTCCCAGTTGGTCTCAGAGATGCTGCCTATTCCCCAGTGTCACCAGGGTGGGCCTGCTCATGGCATGATACTGCTTTGCTCCAAGCTTGCAAACTTCCACTCATCCTGAAAATGGAGTTGAATGAAGAGCCTTTGAAGGGCTGCAACTCTGACTTAGCTCGTTCAGTACCTAAGCCGGTCCAGCCACAGCCTTTTGCTCTTTTCTTGGTCATACAGTTGTAGTGCTTTGTCAGGGCCTTCATGCGTCCTCTCATTTCAACCAGACTCTGCTTACCTCTGATATTTTTTGCATACTACTTGCTTTGCTAAGTTCATTTCCCCCAGCCACTGTAGTAGGTCCTGGGATATAGAACTAGGTAGCCAGTGTTTGTTGAGTGAGTGAGTAATAACTCCCCACCTTCCTCTTGGATAGAAGCAAAGTTGACAAAATCCCACGTTTTGAATTTTCAAGCTTTTCCATATTTATATATAAATAGAATATTCCATCTTGATTATTGAGCTATATAAAAACATTATGAGCACACATTTTTTAAAACCATTGTTCAAAACTTTTTTAATCTAAAGGAAAATCCACTGTCAATCAAGGAATCAGAATGCATATTGAATTAATTATTTCTGGGTCATTAATGAACTTGACGGTGCTGCTGGCCTCAGAGCACTAAATATAGCTGATACTTAACCAAAGGTCCTTCATGATCCTTGAATTTCTACAGAAGTATTCAGGCTTATGGGGAGAAGTTTTAATGAGACATTGTGCTGTTCGGGAGAGAAGAAATCATAGTTTCTGACCTCAGGGGCATTGATAAAATAATGGAACAAAAGCTCTAGGGAAATTAGTTTTTCGGAAGTAGAACCCAGTGCCTCATTGCACATTCTAAATAGCATCAGAGTGGGAATGACAGCATGGCTGATTGGGTTTAGTGATGCGGATAGATTTGGTTGTTATATTATCTGAATTCAATAGAAAACCCCCAGATACGACTGAGGTTTATAGAGGTATAAAGATTGTTGGGCCAAAATGTATTCTAGACCTTCTTTCAAGTTAGAGTGGCAGGGACGTCAAAGGAAGTCAAGATAATCTCACAATTGCAGTTTCAATTAACGAAACTTCATTTAGCTTTTGCTGCCTGTCCTGATTCATGACAACTGCAGGCATTTATGAAGCAGTTTGTCTATAACATTCATTGAGTATGCTTGGGAAGATATACAACTGGGAGCTGACAGTGAACCTGCCCACATGAAGCTTATGTTGGAAGGAGATACATATATTCAGACATGTGGATGTAGTGTGCTTAGAGTGCTAGGAGCAAAAAGGGGGGCACTACCAGAGGGAAGAGCATGAGTTCTGGAATAAAACCAGTGTTGTCTGAGCCTTCCCAGCCCCCTCTCCTCAGCCCCAAACTCATATGTTGAAGTCTAACCCTCAGTGTGGTTTTATTGAGTTGTAGAATCTTCAGGAAGTGATTTGGTGATAGAGGACAAAAGTCCTCAATGGTATTACTGTCTTTATAAAAGAGGCACAGGGGGCCCTGTGGTGGTTTCAATGAGAAGGCAGCTCATAGGCTCCTATGTTTGGATGCTTGGTGCCCAGTTGGTTGTAATGTTTAGGAAGGATCAGGAGGTGTGGCCTTGTTGGAGGAGGTGTGTCACGGGAGGTGGGCTTTGATGTTTCAAAAGACTCCCCCTATTCCCAGTCTGCCCTTTCTATTTCCTGCTCGTGGTTTAAGATGTGAGCTCTCAGCTGATATTCCAGCCAACATGCCTGCTGCTTTCATATCCTGCTAAGATAGACACTTATGCCTCTGGAAGTACAACCCAAAAATAAATACTTCCTTCTATAAGTTGCCTTGGTCATGGTGTTTTAGCACAATAGAAAAGTAACTATGATAGGCTCTCTCAGTACAGAAAACATCAGTGAAAGGGCAGCTGCCCATGAACCTAGATGGAATCCCCTTCCTTCCAGATAGGCCCTAAGGATCCTGGAAGAACCCTGATCTCCAGCTCCCCAGCCTCCCCCACTATAAGGAATAAATTTCTCTTGCTTGGCAGCCACCAATCTAACACCCTTTTGTCACAGCAGCCCAAGTGGACTAAGCCAATTGGGGTGATTGGAAAAGCCATGTTACAGTTCAGTAACATTTCATGAAGTATTTGAATAAGATACACAATGGTATCAGCCCTAAGAATAGCCACACTACAAGTCTAGGTCCTATTTCTTCCTATTTTCTAAGTGATTTTAAATTCTGTTGAAACTTAGTTAATTAGAAACGTGATAAATTTCTGGATGAGGGATGGATGAGTGTAACAAAGCATTAGTAATTAATAATGAATAAATAACTAAAAGAATAATAAAGTGATAGATTTTTTTACATGTTTACCCTTCAAGCTGCTTATTATCATTGCAAATAATTGTTTAATCTCAGTTAATTATTGGTCCACTTCCTAAAAAATAAATTCCATTGACTTACACCATTCTTGTCACCCAGTTATGTCTGAGATTCACAGGAGTACCTTGAAGTTACCTGTACTAGCCTCTGTCCTGCTTGTGACCTCACCGCATGCTCAGCAGGCACCAGGACATTTGCACTCTCCATAAACAGCCTGTACCCAAATTTTACTACTTGCCCTCACCTGCAGGGGAGAAAGGAGAATGTCTTCTCCCAAGAGAAGGCAGTATCTGAGCTACTTCTTGGCTTTTTGACTTTTAGGAATCTAATGAAAATAATTCTTCTTTTCCCTTTCTACACATTTTCTGGTCAGGAAGGTACATGTGTTAATCATAACCTTCTCTCTTTTGGGAAACCTTGAACTGCATAGCTGAGTCTAGACATCTTTATATAAAACACTTTTTTTTAGCTATTGGATTTGCTTTCCATTTTAATAAGCATGAACTATCTCATGCTACATGAGCAACTCCAAAAGCACAGTGGTTTAAAACCATAAGTGTGTACTTTTCCTTCATACTGTTTATCATAGACTGGTAGGAGGTGGAGGAAAGATGTGCTCCATAGTTCCAGACAACGTTGGTGGGAGACTGACATGTTTAAAGATCGCAGTAAGTGACAAAGAAGAGAAGGGGTTTTATGCACGTGTTCTCAAAGCTTTCTCCCTGGGAGTAACATATCGCTATTCTTTTCTCCTGTCTCTCAGTCACTCCCTTTTCTCTTATTCTTTTCTCTTTCTTCTCTTCTTCTCTCCTCTTCTCTCCTCTCCCCTCCCCTCCTCTCCTCTTCTCTTTCTCCTTCCTCTCTCCCAAGTTATAGTAATATCAAGAAGACATACATGGTGTTTATATGCATTTAAAATGAGAGCACTAAACATAATTTCCAATGCTGCTCTCATTGCATCAGCTAAAGTCAGGTGACTGTGTCTATCCTCTAGGGTGCTATGAATACAAACTTACCTTACAGGAGAATTGGGATCCTGAAGAGCCGTGCTAAAAATGATCACACTCCCTACTTTCAAATTTTTGCTTGTATGCTCTTCTCCTCGCTTCCTCCTTCCCTCATCTTCCCCATCCTATATGCCTTTATCTGTGTAGAGCTCAGTTATGGAAATGGCTCAAGGTTGCCCAGTGCTTGATAGTTCGTGGACTTTGTTCATCTTGAGGATCACTGTTTGTAACTGTGAGTCATTGACAGTCCTTAGTCTCGGAGTGGGGAACACTCAAAAGCAAAATCACTTCAAGTCTTAAGTATTTGATCTCAAATGTGACCTACCATCACTCCTGCCTGATGACCAACAACAGAGCGGGAAGAAGCTACAACGATGTAAATAATGGGGCTAACTGGGCACTATGCTTGGAAGTTGGGCATGATTCCTAATCAAAACACCCAGTGACTCTCATGTAAGCCCATGGCTACAGAAAAATGTTGTCTGACTCTTAGTTCTGCCAAGTAGCATACTTAGCATGGGGTAAGCAAAATTTAAAACCTATCCTGGGGGAGGGGTTTGTCCGTTAGACTGGAGTTGCTCTTCTGCCTTATAATTAAATGGCTCTCACATCATAGCATTCTCTTTGTTCAGTACTTAAAGAAATACATGCACTCTTCCGCAGAACATTTGACGCATTTATAATGTTATAAAAGCTATTTTTAAGTCCCTTGTGTCTAGGTGGTTGCTATACTTGAAATGGTGACAGACAATATATATAGCAAAAGCAAACAAGTAAATACTTGATGTCTTTTCTGGTCCTTTCCCCGTAGAAGCATGAGCTGGGTGAGCTAAGTGTGACTTTAAATAGGACACTGGGAGGAATCAGAAATAGTGGCGCAGTGGCAGAAACCCTACATCATGATCTGCCCTTGTCAGCACTCTGTGATTCAACAAGCCAGGATTCTTTCTAGACTAATCAAGAAATCGTTGGAAGGTATTAGGGGATCATGCAATTCTGGAATAGGAAGACATTTCTTTGGAAGGCAGGGCTATACGTGGCTACTATAATAAAAAGGAGAGGAATGTGTACATGATTTGATGGGATTTTTCTGCACCTAAAATTTTATAGAGCAAGACTAGATTTACCTCCTCTCTTTTAAAAAACTGTTGTCATAGAAGGAAACCCCACTTATCAAAAAAAAAGACAGTCTTTCCCACTCCTTCAGTCATTGAGTTTTATTTACTGGCTGCTTAAATCAGCTGTTTCTTATGTCAGCAATGTGTCTGGGATTAATCTCAGCAAAGCACGCGGTGTTACCAATTCAAGTTGTCTGTTAGCATCTCCTGGAAATCTCTCCTCCTCCTTCCTTCTTTTGCTATTGTTCTGCATTTTCATTGCCTTTGTCCAACCCTCCTGTTGAATCTCTGACACTCTAAATTCTGGCATGCTCAGGGAGTGCAGGAGGGTTTCTCTCCTCCCACCAGCCCGCTCTCAGGGCTCTCACCTCCCTCCATCAAGGGCTTACTTCATTCCCTAGAACAACATTGCCCTCCCCCTCCAAGCTTGGTCTGTTTACATTTCCCTGCTCTTTTCCTCTCCCTGCTTGGCATGCTGGTTTCATTAATTTGACCAAATGACTTTTCTGGCAGCTGAAGAAAGAAAACCCCGGGTCAGTTAATCGCAATCTCATACTGTACTTTTTGTCATTTTTTTTCTAAAATGTACAGAATTATTTTGTGAATGGATTGATTTTTAATGATCTAAACGATCAGGTGTCTACGCTACGCTGCAGCAGCCTGATAAGTAGAAGGGAGAGGGGGAGGGACTTGCACACTGGACAGTTCTAGATGAACCATCCCAGAAACACCGGCCAAGTAGATTTGGTAAAATGTAAGCCATTGCCAAGCTGTTTATTAGCATTTTTAAACAAAGACACCTGGCTGTTTTAGTTTTTAGGTGGAATGTGAAGGAACTCAAGATATTCTGGAGGAGGGCTTAAAGAGTAGTCAGAAGGTTTAGAAATCAGAACCTAAATCTATGTGTACTGATATGAACAGAATACCAGGCAAGTGTCTCCCTGTCTCCCCAGATAGCAATGTAGGGTAAAATATTGGTCTTTTTTTTTAAAAAAAAAATTTTTTTTTTCAATAAGCAAGAAGACACGAAAGCTTCCCAGAGTGTGTGAGGTCAGTGAAACCACCACTGCTTTTGCATATGGCATAAGAAGAGAAGAGGCAGTGTGATGGGAAAGGAGGAGAACAAAGAAAGAACAAAATACTATGAATTCATCTCTGGGCTTATTAACTAGCTGCGTAGCTTTAGGACACCTGTATTAATTATCTAGCGCTTGTTTGCCTCCCTCTTAAACATACAAAGCAGCAGTGCTTTGGGGGAGAAGAAAACAAAAACTGAGATGTTGATCACAATGCCTGGCACTTCCTAGTTACAAGGCTCGTGATAATTATTTCTCCATTTCAATGTCCCCCTCTGTCCCTTCCAGCCATTGTTTCTTATGCCCAGATCAGCTAGGGTTTCTGGGCATGTTGTGTAAACTGAGGTTTGGAATCCAATCTCATTCCACCCTTTTTCTCTCTGGGCCTGGGGGCAACTTCTCTAGATTCTTTGAACTTACTCTCTACTAAGTGAGAGGTGTTAATACTGGCCCTGTTGGCATCAAGGGAAATAACCTGTACAAACCGGAGTGCAGGAAGCCTTCCCCGAAGGGAAGCTCCAGTTTTCTCCCCTCTTTTCTACTGCATGGATTGCCTGTTCCTAAAAGCTAGTGGGAGGAAGTTAATTAGTTCCTCGTGCTAATTATTCATTGAGTGTCCTCAATTAATACGGTGTATTCTTTTGAGAAAGTGAGTTCAGCTTCTATTAGTGGAGATATACAAATCAGGAGCTTACATAGGCTGATTTAAGAATCGCACTGAGACAAGGACTTTCGCTAAGAGCATGGCTCTAAAAATATTACATCACTCTTACTTTGTGTGGGTGTGGGCAAAGTAGAGGGGGTGTAGTTACAATCTTATATAGTATTACTCTCCTTATACAAGAAGGCACTTTCCTTGCTTTTTGCTCTGGAATCTTAGTTACTTGACCCAGAGCAGACATGTCACTAATAGATGTCTCACCGTGTCATCTCGAGCCAAACAATGTAACAAAAGAGGACAAATTCTATCACCACTTCTGGGAAAAGTGGCCAGAGGAAGTCTTAGCTGATCATATGAGGGGCATGGACTTTGTATTTAAGATGCTATCTTTGTTCTCTCTCTATTTCATCTGATTCTCAGTGAAGAACAAGCCCCAAGATTTGTACCAGTAGGACTAGAAACCTTTACTGGAAGATATTTCTAGGCAAATCAGCTTTGTTTTCTTGATACTGTCTGCCTTGATTATATTTTTATATTTTTCAAATATTGAGAAGAATTTGGCAGCAAAGTAAATCATTGATGAGCCTGGTTTGGGGGGTGGGGAGGGTGAAGCATGAAATAAGAGACAAAACTGGGTGTGTGTGATGTAGTTCAATTTTCTTTAAGTATTAAGACTTTAGGAATAACAATCTTATTAAAATATAAGCAATATTTTCAAGGACTGAAAAACTGAGAAGAAAAATAAACTATTGTCTAAAACCATTTCAAAATTATAAATAGATAGCATGAACTTTTGATTGCCAACTATAAAATTATTTTGACTTCTGAAAAAAGGTAAATTGTCCTTGCATTTTATAATTACTGCCTTTGTTTACAATAACAATATTTTGACGATATGCCAGCCAATGGGTATTTTTAAGTGTCTTCCATCCCACTACATACCTGGATTCTGGAAGTCTCTGGGAAGTAGGTGAAAGGTCGTGTGTCTTCTTCAAATTCAACAATGAGCAGAGAATCAGATGCAGGAGTTTTAGACTTACAGATAATGCTAGCATGAATACATATATGCTGCATAACTATTTGTATTAGAGAGACTGTTTTGCAAATGAGACTATTTTAGTCAAAGGGTATGTGTGTTTTCTGCCTCTACATTGTACATCAGAAATGCCATGCTTGGTGCATGATCCTCTGAACTGCACGGGTCTGCCCATCCCCCACCCCCTCAACATCATTGAATACTACATCCCTCCCCCCAAACAATGATGGTCCTTATACCCCATCGTGGTTTTACTTCTTCAGTTTCTGCAGAGGTCCCATTTCTAGATAGCTCCTAGCGGCCACTACTTCTCCTTCTGTGGTGCCTATTTGCATCTGTCTCTCACATTTCTTTCAGGTTCTTGGTTTCATGTGCATTAATCCACCGGCCCCTTTAAGGGGAGCAATAAAAACCTCACCCTATGACTGACTTTCCAGCCACCCCTGCCAACTCACCTTGCCTCAGTGGTTGGTAGGGCTTTCACTATTTAGCCCCCTCGGATTTCTACACTGTGTTTTTCCTTCTCCTCAGCTTTAGCATTCCCACCACTGCTGCAGTGAGCAGAACGGACAGAAAACATTTGATGAACTCAAGGCAAACAAATGAGACAAATTTTTTTATACGCTAATTAAAGTTGTCTGGTCAAATCCCAGACAAATCCAAGCCACATAAAAGATTTTGTTTTCTAGAGAAAAATAAACCTTGGTCAGGGATGGTTAAGAAATCAGCACAAAATAAGCAAAGTCACTGTGAAACCCCAATGGCACTAAAATTTCAAAATTCTGCACTGTTCTCACCAAACGTCTTTCTTCCGACATTCTGTGAGCCTCCAGCCCAAGTGAATTCATTTATATTTGGAGGTCTGGCATGAAATGGAGAAGATAGAATTGGGTTTTAGAGGATGCTGGGGACTGAGGGGGAGGGGGACTATTGGTGAAAGTGGTACAGCTGTCCCAGGACTGACTGGGGAGGAAAGGAAGGCAAATCTCTGAAGAATAGAAGGGATGGGACTGCCAGAGCACACTGGGGCACGTCAGTCTATGCAGCAACTGAACGCATCTGTGTGCAGGAAGTGACAATAAGTCATCACAAGCAGATGACAATGCCATGGGATGGGGAGGAGTTAAGATTAGTGATCCCTTGTTATAGACTGTCATCCAGACAGTGAGGAAAGATGCTGTATTTCCCCCTAGCAGCCCCCAGCCCCACTCCACTTGTCTTCATTGGAAGAACATTCCTTACACCTTGGCTTGTACTTCCAACACCAAAAATCGCAGCAAGATTGCAAGACATGCCTTCTTAGAGTATGAAAAATGGTTCTGTTAGCTTAGACCAACAGTTCTCAATAAAATTGGTCTCTGTACATTAACTCATTATTCTGTTGTTCTTATGAATGTGCTATTCTGCAAACATATTGTCACAGACTACTCACCCTCTAGTACTCTGAAAGTGATTTAGGATAATCACACCCGCATCATACATGGAACAGCAAATGAGGTCTCCACTTGGCCTTCTAAATGGAAGACAGCATAAAGTGTGATTTGGTTTGCCTAGGATGTTTGACACACACATGCCGTCTTCCGATGGAAAATGGTCTTTGTTATGAGCATCATCAGAAGAGCAACATAGTGGGAACCTCTTGGGTCCCTCCACAACCTCCAGTGAGAGTCGACCCACTGAGGATGATGGAGCCACCAGACACACACAGTTTTCGTTTGTTTTTATTTACAAGTGTTGTCTCGGGTGTCACCGTAACTGTTGTTGCTGTTCCGTGATAGCATTTGCAGTTCTGAAAACTAACTTGAATGTTTGCTGCCGAAGGTACTTCCGGTGTGTGTGCTATTTTGAAAGAAAAAGATTGAGACAACCTAAGTGTCCCTCTCCCGTATAATTTCCTTGAGTGTATTACAGTGTGATTTCAAGTAAGCTGTGACAGATGGCATGCATTCCACAGGAAGTTTGGGACTCCCAAGATGATAGATTAAAACAAATAAATAAGGGAACTGTCCTAAAGTTTCATGGCATAAGGTCCGAGGGGCTCATTCTAAAAAAAAAATTGCCCGGGTGTACCGTGTTGCAGGTTCATTCAGTCTGTTTTTTCATTAATGCTTATGGGTTACCTTGTCAAATCCAAGCTCCAGAAGATAGACAGGAATACAGAGAGCTATCTTTGAGCCACTTTCTTTGTATCCTTCCCCAGAAGAACATCTGGGGAAGGCATTTGGTTTCCAATAGCAGGGGTTTGTGGGACAAGATCACTAGAAACGCAAGGGCTGGGTGGGAGTCTGATTAAGCAGTAGCACTTGGAACAGGGGACCAAGTCTGAGTCATAGGAGTTACAGCCATGGGTAACAACATGGGATGGTGCTGCTGAATCCACAAAAGTACCAGCCACACTCTCAACATCTGCCAGGTACTCTGTGTGAGATGCTGTTTCATGATGATGCTAACTGAATCGAGAAATTAAAAAAAAACAACAAAAAAAGAAAACAAAATAAAAAAACAAACAAAACAAAACAAAACAACAAACAAAAAAAATTCCAACCCCTTTATCTCCATCCTTTCCCACTTTCCAACCCCAAAGCAATCAGAGCCAAACTTGTCTGGGCAGAATGGGGATCCTGGAAAAAGGAAGAGAGAGCCTGTGCTCTCCCACTGCAAATAACCAGTATGTGAGGTCCCAGCCACAGGGGGACATGATGTAGAGCATGGGGCTAGAATCTGGAATGAGCATTCTGATTGCTGAACACAAACCTCTTTGCTGTATGTGTAAAAATGTGAGTCTGTTCCCTAACACTGCTCAGAAACAAATCACAAAATGTTCTCCATAAGGAAACCTCAAAGAACAGCGAGAGGCCAAGGAAAATGTCCCATGCTCTCCTTTCCAACAAAGATGCTAGTGCCCATGCCCAATTGCGAATATTTTAAAGTGTCTCGATACCGTGTTGCATCTGGGTTTGCATGTTTTCCCTGCCTATCTCCTGCTAGTATTCAGGGGGACAATGATTTATACACTGCAGCCAATATTCTTCTGATCTTTCCCATGCCTGTGTCCCAGCGGAGCCATCCCAGAATAAATGTTCAGCAAAGGTGTGGGAAGCACAGCTTCCCACATAGGAGCATAGGAGGAGATGGGAAAGCCCTTCTCTCCCACCTGACTGGGACTTTCCTTTGTCTTCTCATCCTTTCTGCCTTTTCACTCCTTTCGAGGAACTTTAGGAATCTCTCCTCTTACTGTACCTATAGTCTATAAAGAGGAGTTGTAGGGACTGGGGCCATGCAGTTACCACACCCATCTCCTACTAAAGAAAACCTACCTACCCATGCACACACATTGACTGTCTCATCTCAAGAGACCCGTGCCTTTAATCCGTCAGTAATTAAAGCAGACCAGGCGGAAGGCAAGTGGATACTTTCATTAACTTCATCCCTGCTTCTGAATAAATTCCACTCTTAAAAACGAGGTCAAGACTTCAGCTCTCAATGAAGCTTGCGGAGAATTCTAGTATTAAGATTCTATGCTCATCGGCTTACTTCCCGCATTGTAAATGGTTTGCCTACTCTCTGCTGGCTCACGGATCTCAAAGGTGTAACGGTCAGGGAGAACACAGAAATTCTAAAGCTGTACCGCCTTCTGGGGAACTCTGCCACTTTATATCGTGAGCACCTTGAAAGATCTTGTGTCTTCATGCCATCTACGAACCGTGGAATTGGGAATGGGTGAAATCATATCACAGTCAACTTATCTTTCCCCCTTACGCCTTGCCTCTCACGGAGATGTATTCGATAGAGCAGTAGTGATTTCTTTCAAGTTAGCACTTCCTGGTCTCATCACTTGGACATTTATCATTTACATGGAGCCTGTTTATATCTAAGTAACTTGTATAGTTCCCAGGGAATTGCTAGAGGTGAAATATGCCAGGACTATAGAGAGGTGGGACAGCTGGTGTTGTCATAGTAACAACAATATTTAAATGGTAGAGAAGGTGTAAAATGTAAGGTGAGGGGGAACTATCTGTCTAAGGTATGCATGGAGGATTTTAAAATTATATTTGAATTTATTTTACACTCAAATGCAAACAAATTTTAGTTAATTAGATCATAATGCCTTTAAAACTATTAATTATTCTAACACAGGTTGTTTTAACAGAGTTAATGTCTTTGAGCATTTTAATGATCATTTCAAAATAACCATATAAATCCATATAAATACCTTTTACTCCCTGAAGAGAAAATTTGTCATTTTAGTACTAAATTTCCATACCCTATAAAACACACATACAAAAAATAGCAGTATTTACCCTTTCTCATGAGCTCTGTCTTTCTTCTTAGCTCCCGAACCTGTTTTTCTAAAACAATTTGCCATTCAGGGAAGACGACGTCTAGGGGCTTGTGAAAATCCCAGTGCTAATATCATGACTGGAACTGTGATAGATGCCACTCAGAGCAAAAGCAAAACGGTGCCATCTGGAACATCTGGATTTGGGTGCAGATGTAGCTACATTGATCCTTCCAGTATGTTCTGTACAGATTCAAGCCTCTGTTCTTTCATTGTGGCTATTCACTATCACAGATCATTTATTTTAAGTTGACATATTTGAAGGAAAGAAATTTATAAATAGGTAACATTTTAAAATGATGACAAGTAAAAGTAGTAATTGACTCAGACCATCTCCAAACACACACACATACACAAACACACACACTCATACACACACACCCGACAAACATGAAACCCCCATGCACAGTGGTTACATAGAAATGTACAGAAACAAGTGGACCTTGCTAGATTTAAGAAATTCTGGGATCAAGTCTCTTCTCTCTTTGGGACCATATGGCAAGCAATCCCATTTGTCCTGTGTTTCTACTCTCTACTGTCTCCTCTAATTGCCACCCATGTCTTGGTCATCAGCTTGTACTAAATTCTAAATGGCATTTTCCTTTTGCATGAGTTCTCACCCACCTTTAACTAGTTACAGTCTCAATGTGAAGGAGGACCCACCATGTTCTAATAAAAGAATATAAATATTGGAATCCTTGCTGAACATGATGGGGCATGCCTTTAATACCAGCGTTTAAAGGGTGGAGACAGGAAATTCTGGGCATTCAAGACCAACCTAGTCTACGTAGTGATTTACAGGACAGCGAAGACAACATGGAGAGATACCTGTATTAGAGTTTCTATTGCTGTGCTGAAACACCATGACCAAAACCAAGTTGGGGAGGAAAAAGTTTATTTGGCTTACACTTCTATATCACTTTTTATCATCAAAGAAAGTCAAGACAGGAACTCACACATGGCAGCAACATAGAGGCAGAAGATGGTACAGAGGCCATGGAGGGGTGCTGCTTATTATTTTAATTGTTTTTATTGAGCTATATATTTTTCTCTGCTCCCTGTGCTTCCTCTCCCCTCCCCTTCAACCCTCTGCCATGGTCCCCATGCTCCCAATTTACTCAG